>JAODVP010135784.1:0-10943 GCA_025400035.1 Tetradonia laticeps
ATCTCTCAAAACTGAAAATAGTGTTATAATTGGGAAGAAACAACAGATCGTATACCTAGATAAAATTTGCAAAATTTCGCATATATTTTAAAAAATTCCGAGCTCTTTTTCCGGGAAACTATTGCACTTATCACATTATACCTTGGGTAGTGAGATAGCTTATATCCACGACTACACAATACCAAAATTTGAGATTGATCCGAGCACTTCTTACCAAAACAACCAAAAATCGGCCCTTGCCACTTTTACGGCGAAAAATCTGAAATTGTATTCGAAAAATGAAAAAAAACTGCTTGGTACAAAATGAAAATCTGCATGCAATGCAGTGTATACAGTTTTTCTCAAACTTTAATATTTTCCGAGAAAATCGGGAAACAAATTTTGGTTCATTCCGGACTGGGTCACGGAAAAATTTGAAAGTTACGGGACTGCTGCAAATTGAGATGGGGAAGTCATTTATGAAGATATTTTTTAGTTATCTCATCAACCAAGTTATGTCACTAAGCGGCCATTGTGATATGGCACCCGTTGGGGAACGCTTCCAATCCTGTTTGATTTGCAGCATTTGCAGTTTTTAGTTGCACCATCAACTGTCAATCCACACCATTCAAAAGCTAGTGCTACACCCAACTGCACCCAACCACCAAAAAAAACAGAGCTATTGATTTCGACAACAATGCAACAACGGCGGCGGAAGATATAATTATTGATTTCGTAATTGCATCATGTGTCCATGGTTTATCTAACGTTCAGTACCTAGTAAATAGAAATTTAAAATATTTGCATTTACGTCGTTATGGTCCCGATCAGGCAATTATGTGAAATTTCCGCACGAAAAATATGTCACGCGAGGTAATTAACTCGCCGCAACCCGGGAGTCAGTCGGTTTTTTCAATGTAAACATGATCACGATTGTTGCGCGGAAAAGCATGTCATGACCGTTAGCAATTTCGCTAATTAAATTTAAATAAGTATGACAATTAACATGATTGTGAAATTGACCTTAAAACTATTTGAAAGAATCCAAAAGCTTTATATGGAAATATTGTAAATATTGCACATATGTATATAAATTTAGAATCCAGGGTCGGGGGTGCGTAACTACAAAATACATAGTTGGAAAACCGGGTTCTAGCCACTAGCCACTAGCGCTTCAAGCGGCATCGGTAAATTTTTTTTAAATGATTGAGGTTAGATCCTTCCACCAGCTGGAAGCATTAACGCAAATGCACTCGTTGCACTAGTCGCACTAGTCGCACTAGTTGCGCGTTTGCATCCTAACAACGCTAATAACCGTAACAACGTTATCAGCAATAACAACATGCCTCACGAGAATAAGAAGATCTACATGTCGCCGAAAAGCACAGGCACTATTCCCAAAGTAAAGCAGCGTAATAACAACACCTCTGGTGGCGGGCCAGACCGACGCAGCAACCTGGTCTCCAACAACCTTGTAAGCATTTATATTTAGTCTATGAAACATTCAATGCAACTTGCTCTACTCCAGCCTCATTCAAGCTTATTCACACATCACAGCAATACTTCCCACTTGCTTCTAAAAATACTTGAAACTAAATAGAACTTCACACACAAATTGTTTCTATTTAAGGGGAATGAGTTTGAGGCATCTGAGCCCAACAGCAATCGAATTGGAATAGGTAATAGGAACCACGGTAATCACAATAGAAATTTTCAGTTCCTTCATATGATGGAACAAAATCAAGAGAATGGCGGACAAAATGGGGTCACATGTTAGTAGCAACATTATATATTTGATCTGAAATAAATAACACTGTTTGCTATAGCGAATGGAGTCGTTTCATCAAATGAAAGCAATACGAACTCCAGGAGGAATTCCTCAGGTCTGAGTAAATGTGACAATGTCACCAAATATCCGGACAAGAAGCAGATTGAGAACAAACTTTCCCAGATTCAGGAGTATCTTCAAGTTGCCACATCAATGAAGGCGAATATGAAGAAAACCGATGAGCAGGTAAGTGAAAAGACAATCCATTCTAAATCCACTATGAATTAATATAATGTAACTTGTAATGTTGTAATAAGATCCAAAGTATCTCGATGCAGTCTCCTAATAGTTTAAGTGAAGATCAGTTCATGGATCCTGAGCAGTTAGATGCGGTCATTAAAGATCTCACTGACAGTGCAGCTAAGTTGCAGAGTATTTTAGATGATATTGTGCACAGTGAGAATAGTACACAGGTGATTAGGGTGTGAATAATTTGTACTTCTTTAAAAAATGTTTAAAATAAGGGGTTACACCAGTATGTCATGATTATAACAAGTGGTGTACTCCCGTAATTACATTTGTGACGTGTTACATGAGTGATAAGCCTGGGATTGGGTGCAAAAAAGCTTTAATTGTTAATAATCATCGCGGTGGCATGTTTTCCACTTCCTTTTCCAGAATTGACTACTTCCGGGCAGAACCGGAAGTTTAAAACTTTGCTTAGACTGCGTCATACCCTGATAAATCGAATACTGAAAACTGTTTTCCGATATCTCTTGTGATATTAGAAGAAATGAGGTCGTAAAAACATTTTTCGGCATTTGACTCCTCAAGGTCTGATACGTATTTATCGAAATGTATAAAGAAAACATAGGAATTTGGATTCAATACTTATAGCGTTTAATATAAGTTAACTTCCGGTTTGGACAAGAAGTGTCCTGAAAATTGCCACCACCAATTGCGTATGAAGGTTAGACTAACTAAATCCTGACTCATTATGTTCCCTTGTAGTTCTCAGATAGTTCCGAATACATGGACCCTGACGTAATAAAACAAACAAAAAACGACCTGGAACACAAGGTAGTAGTCGCAACTCAAGATCTGCAAATGTTGAAAGAACAGGAGAATTACCTCCTCCAATTACAACGGAACGCCGAGACGAAACTGCGCGAAGCGCGATTGGCACAAGCCCGACTTGCCAAGTCTTCCCACCCTCTCAGAAATGCAAATTCCGAATCAGAATGGAATGATTCCGATACTCTGTCTCTATCGGGGGCTTCAAGCGGACGAAATATGGACCTCCGCGAGTTGGAAGAACGGATCAGGTCCTTCAAAGTGGAAGATCCGAAAATGTCGATCCCAGAACAATTCCAAGGACAAATTGATCACCTCCAGAACCATATCCATCAAATGCGTGAGTCTAACGACAATCGCACACAGTTAATTCAGATACTGGATTCTCGAGACGCTCAGCTTCAAGCACAACACAATTCTCTTCAAGGCAAACTCCAGGAGTTGCAGAACAAAAAGAATCAAGTTGATCAACTGGTTGTTCAGCTGCAAACTATGAATGAGGAGTCTGAAGAGTCAGATGAGATGGGGCATCATGTGAAGAAAATTGTGAACATGAAAGAGCAGCTGACAAAATTGAAGGATATGTTGAATTTGGTGCAGACAACTGAGAATTCTTTGGAGGGAAGTGATCAAGGCGGTATGAACTCCGAGATTGAAGAGAATGTAAATAGGCTAATAGCGAAAACGGATAATCTAATGATGCAGAATAGGATTCCACACGTGGAGAATGTGGAAAATGCTGCATGTCGTGTGAATTATCCTCCCCCTTCTTCAAATGAACGGAGGGTGAAGGAGAAGCAGGTCAATAAAAAATCAATGAATGCGAATGAGAAGGAACGCATGAAATTGCAGATTGAGATGAGAGCCAAGAGGAAGGAATTGGAGGAATTGATGTGTAAACATAAAGCAGCGAACTCGAATCTCAACCATGACAATCACAGTGAGAAGAATTCGGAGATGGGGGCGGGAAATTTCAATTTCGATAACGCTGCGAATGCTTGGTTTCCTATGGACTCGAATATTTTTAATACCAGATTAGAACAGCAATCTAGTGAAAGGTACTTTTTATAATTAACTCAGTATAACTTGCTAATTTCTTAATATGTAGTTAAGCACTTATTGATAGGTATAATACAAAACAATAAAATGAATCAATGGTGTAATTATAAATGATACATGAATATTTTAGTGACGATGGTCCCGAAGAGGAATTCTCCGAAATGAACTCTTCTAGCGAGGTAAACACCGCTGCAGTGCAACCAATGCCTGTGTTCAATTACCCGACGACGAATTACATCCGCAAGCGGTCACAGGAGCCAGCAAGTCCTCGTGTGGAGATGCCCCACGACTCCCACGGAACGCTCTCATCTCGTAGTCCGGCGAGAAGTGTCAGAAGTGTTCGTAGCGCGACTCCCGCGTTTCCTCCACGCGAAAATTTAACCAGTAAGAGCCAGGTGCGTAGGATTTTACTTGCAATTTACTTGTTTATCTAGAATTGCAATAGCTTCTCATCTAAATCAGTTAGTAGCAAATCTTTCTGTATTTCTTTAAACGTGGGCTCTAATGTAGTGTCCGGTATACCAGAAGGTACTCTAGTAAAGGATTCCTTGTATTTTAATTTGATCAACGGTTTTTCGAAAAGATCAGCAGTCATTTTGCTAAATTTTGTGTGAAATTAATTTTGTATTACTTGTCATTGTGCGTCAAAATTCAACAATTCCTATTGTTTTAGATCCAGAAACAATTAGAATTAATCAGAACTGTCTGCGATTCTATGCTTGAGTCCACAAACGAGGAAACAGCACCGATACGCGTGCGGAATAATTTAACACCGTCGCCGATTTACTCAGAGCCACGGCATTTCTCTAATTTACCAACTGGCAATTCTACAAACGCTTTGAATGTTGTTAACAATCCCGAGCCATTGATCAACATGCAAATGCCCGCAAATATCTCGCCGAATGATACAACCGCGTACAATAATTGGTTAACAACAAATTCACTCCAAACTCAAGCTTTTATCCTCAACACATTGAATCAGTGTTGCCAGATGTTGTGGCATCAACAAAAGGAACTGTCAACTTTGAGAAACACTGTTAACATAGTGAGTTAATAACATATTTTATATCCCAGTGAAAATAGCTAAACTGCAAGCAATTTATTTAAGCAAAAGCTATTATGACTGGGTTATTATTAAATCCAATTATATTGAAACTGAATTTGCACTTGTAAAGATGCAGGATCGTTTTGGAAATCTCTCTGTCTATCAAGATGACAACAATCACACTCATACTCCTCTCTGCATGCAATCAAATCCTTGCATCTACCAACCCAACCCGAACCTTCCTCCTTCAAATACGTATTTGGCGAACAACTATAGGCAACACATTGTACCGAAGACCAATCAGATCCCATCGCACGGCTCTCATCAAGTTCCAACAAGTCTCAACTCGTCTCTGCCGAATCTCAATGGATGTTCACATCTCCCTAGTTCATCTACTAACATGGAGCATGCTGCTTTTTGCAATAATATGCTTCCTAATAACCAGCAGAATATTGATGAGCACCAACCTGCCCCGATCTGGAATGGTCAGGCACTGAATAATCAAGTTGCGCCTGGAAACCGCGCCAATAACTATTGGGATAATTTCCGAAGGTAAGAACTTTACCAGTTTATAGTATGGTCTAGATTGTCATTATTGTAATTATAGTTTTGAGTATTATAATAGTGTAGTTTATTATAATCTAGTTAAATTATAAATAAAATCTTGACTATTAGGTGTAAATCCAATGGTTCCGCATATTTGAAAACTAGGTAATTAATTTTGTTTGCTTGATGTGCTTGTGCATTATGTTTTCTTACTCATGTTCACTAGTAAAATCATAGATTAAAAGTGTCCTCCCACATAAATTAGTCAAAGGTTAGTCTAAAACATTCAAGTCTTAGTGGATACTAACAATAATTTATTTCAGTTACTCTCGACAAAATTTATTCTCAACCAAAAGTAATGACGGCTCGCAAAATCTTTTCAATGAACGCGCTAATCAATGCGACCGACGAGTCATCAATCAAGACTTGGTGTCTTCAAGTTCCTCGGCTGGTTTTACGTCATTACTGTCAAAGTCGAACAGTAATCATAATGAAGCAATAGCTGCTTCTGTAGACAATTCACCAAGAAGAATAGTAGTCCCGAAGCGACGGGGGGTTGTTAGAGGTGATGATTTGCCTTCCCCGTGCAGGGAGAGAACACCCGAGTGTCATATCCAGGAGAAATCTGTTAACAACGACGACTCTTTCGAGTTGCCGCTTCAGGAAGAAGCAGCTGCAACTATTGATAATGGTATTAGGAATGAATGGTCTGCTGAGGAAGCTACGAGTCTCCAGCAGAAGATTAAACAAGTTGATGATTTGAGGGATAATGTATACAAGGAAGTCGCGTCACTTATTTCGGCTAATGAGGAAAGGCCACATTTCCTTATTCAGTTATTTCAAGATCTGCAATTGGTCAGTTCGGATCCTTTAAGGAGGAATATTCTTCAAAATGTGCATGAGTTAATTACAAGTTCATTAACGAATGTTGCAAGTGGAAGGAATTTATCTCGACAGGTAAGGAAACCTTTATTTCTGACTTAAGCGGACTTAACCTGGTATTAATTTTTATTAGCATCAAAATGAAGACGTGCAAATGCCACCTCGAACAAATGAAAATTATTCGATTGCGGAAGAATCCTGCGCCGAATATGAACTATTAACGATGCAACATGATCAATCTGCCGCTACAAGTGATGGCAATCTAAGCGATATAATAGGAGAAGCCAGTGATATGCAGCGCGTGTCCATAATGTGGCCTCTCATGTCTAAGCACACCATGAACGTGATGAATAATCAGGAGAATCAGGAACAGTTTCACGATGCACCTATATCTTCCTATCTCAATATGCGCCATGAGGAGGAACCTGCCACGTTTATGATCAGTGAAGAACCTTCAAAATTTATCATTCCTTTCGAGGAGAGAGGGGAGGAAATTCCTCGGCTACAGATCCTTGTTCAAAATGGCGATTTAGCTGAGGCGGATCAAAGTTGTGCCGCAGAGGAAGATGATGAAGGCGCTGTTGGGGGGTTATTGAATATTTTTGAACGAAGTACAAGCAGTAATGCTGGACAGGTAAGTTATTAGAAATTTCTTAACATATAAGTGCTGTATGACACCACGCAATTATTCGAATAATTTTTACTCACAGATGTAAACTTATTTCTGTGAGTAAAGATTGCGTAGTGTTATACAGCATTTATTATCAGAGAGTTGGTCACCCTGACTGGGATTCAGACCTTAACATGTCTATTCATTAATAATTTGAGTTAATATTGAGGAAGAAACTTCAATCATTCTTACGTATACGCACCAAAACTTCTTTCACTCTAAATATTAACCTTTATAACTAGTAATATTCTAAATCTGTTTATAGATCCATGTTGATGACATTGAGGAATTACATTCAGTGACAGAGGTAACAATAACCGCATTTCTGGTAATCATTGATAGAAAATTTCATGTTTTTGTTTTAATTTAGGATGAAAACGAACAATTAGACCAAGTGCCAACCAGACTCAGTAATCCACCGTCAATCGGCTGCTCTCCAATATCGCAATAAGTATACAAACATATTTTTATATTTATTTATTCGAATTTTATCTTTAGTTAAACATTCTCGTTAATTTAACAACAATTGAAAAATTGTTCTAGATTTTTAACTAGCAATAAGAATTACATTGAAAGTGTTATATCTATCGATAAAGATATCTCCAGATATGTTAAATATAAGAAAATATGTACTACTCAACACTACATGCGTTTGCTTATACAAGAATAATTTCCTAACCTAATTAAATCTAAAATGGCGCCTGCACCATTTCTTGTTTTCGTTCAATTATTTACTGGTAACATTAATAAATCTATCAATATAATCTACACAATATACCTACATAAACACCTTTTCGATCAATTATACAAAAAATGTCATTATATTTCATGTCCTTGCCAATGATAAACAAGACTGCCGTGCGTTTTCATCAATAACTCCTCAATATACGTGGTGTCTTCCCGCTGTAGTGGTTTTGCATACGTCTCTGGGGGAATTGGTAGCTTGATGATGGAGTATCTTTTACAATCCACTACAGACGAAATTGAAAAGTTAAAAATTGTGGGTCTACATAGTCATGGAACGCTACTTAAACCACTTCAACGACAGGTCTACATTTACAATTAATATTAACCTAATAAGTTATCTATTTGTGACTTCATGTTTAAACATAATGCCCCATCATGCGCGGAATATCCGGCATATTATGCGTCGGTTGCCGTTGATGCGTTTGAATTTTCGTGAGCGGCGCAGCGGTTTGTACTGCTTGCCCAAGGGAGAGGAATGGTGGATCTGAAAGAATATTGGTTATGATTTTCTGGAGGTGATTATTGATTAACTGATCATGGAAATGAAAAATTTCAAATAAAAGATCTAGTTCATATAGTTCCAATTTTGAGGTTATGTTCATGACTGCATTTCTCTCTGATTCACTCACTACGCGTTCAGCAACTTCAGCTATCTTTATTTAATCAGCAGCACATGCTTCACCCGTACCTTATCATAATCATAATAATGCACAGCGTACAAAATTCTATAGAAATACATATGCACTAGTGATAAAGTAAGAAGTGACACAACTCAAGAGTGATGAGTAATGATTACCTGTGTCTTCTTGTCGAGACCGCTTAGCATTAGCAAAGCAATCGATGTCGCAATCACAATTATTCCGCTTTCTATTCTGTTGTAACCGCTGCTGTTGCACTTGTACTGTCGGTTGCACTTCGGGAAACTCGTCAATTTCAATTAAATTATTATATTGGATTTCCATGCTGTTTGTTTCCATTTGCACGACGGGATACGGTACTCCTCCTGTTGAATTAGCAGCTGCGCTGTGATAACTCCCGCAATACGAGTTGTCCAAACCGTTGTTCGTCAAGCATCTGCCGGTGATGTCGTTCATTGGGTCTTTGAGGATTGGGATAAAATAGTTAATATCATCTTTCATTTTAACAGAATTGGAGTGATTCTAATGAGTTAGCAGGAAGTGCAGGAGTTATAAGTTGGGTCAGTGAATTTAGCTTTTCTAACAGTTTTAACGTCTAATAAAACGTGCCGTGCCGCTGATGTAAACACACAGCAGGAACGGCAGGAACTACTCCAACTAATGTGTATTCGTTGTATTCAGAGAACCGTACCAAGCTAAAGCGTGAGTGCACACGGTGCAAACATTTCCCGTTCTACCTTCAGTGAATGAGATACATTGGAATTGACGTGTTTGCGATTACGTATAAATTTTGAAATAAATTTACTGCATTAATTGCACTGTGTGGTTTACTTACTGGAGCACGTTGCAGACTCAAAATAAACAATTTTGAGTCTATGAATGATAAAGAAATTTCATTGAAAAAGTTCCATTCATATCAATTTTACAACGTATTAATATTTGAAGCGGTATCAGAGATGTATATTTCCATTCGTTTTGTTTTATTAGTGAAATAATTCCGTCGTATTTTTACGTCGGTCGTTTCAATGTTCACTGAGTTTGAGCTCATTTTGTTATTGAAACATCACAGAGAATTTAACAATATAATGATTGAAAAGAAGCTTCTTGTTACACCTGAGAAACTCCAAAAATATGAAAGGAAATTCAAACTCTATTATTCAGATTCACGTTTCTGAAAAAAATGCAACAGAAAAATAAATACATGTATCTAGATTATAGATTATCCAGCGTTCGAACTTGAGTGCGTCCAGGCAAACGAGCTTTCAAAATGGCCATCTTATCCAAAGGTTGTGAAATAACTCAGTATGAGGACAAATTGTGCTATGCCGGGGGATGGTGAGCTGACATATTGCATCACAATTACTATAGTAGTATATTATAGGTATTCTCACTTTTATTCAAGCAAACTTATTCAATTGCAGTGTCGCACTACATTCGGGAATACTGTGATGTTTCAAGATGGCGTAGACATTTTCGAAACTTGAGAATTTTTCTTTAAAGAGAATTTCGCCAAAGATTAATTTGCCATCATCTTAAGGAGAATTTTCATGGGTGTCAATTGATGCTCGTTTTGTCGATTTTTGACATTTCACAGGTTTCCGCGTCGACTATTTAAATACAACACATTTATTATATTTCAGTCGCGTCGACGCTCAGAAGTTCGGATTTTTCAACTTCCTAGTGTCATGACAGGGTTGACAGAGATAAAAATGGACAGCGGAATACAGACTGACAAACTACGTCATTTTTAAAAATTCTCAAGACGAAATTGTAGCGCTATGACATTTCCTTTATTATCGAGTAAAATCGTGCCACATGACGCTCATGAAAATGCGGCTTTATTCATGGTCAGGCATTTCAATCCGTGACGAAGCTTTTAATTCAGGTTTTATATAATTATATAACCAAGTTCAAAAATAAATATCTTAATACAAATAATGCTCAGTTTATTAATGAAATAATACAAATCACAATTTGCATTTTCCTTTCTTTAAGTGCGAAAACAAATATTTTAAATTTTAATACAATAAACTTCACAGCAGTCCCAGCTGCCTCTCCACTACAGCATGCGGCTGTCCCATAGTTTCAGCAAACTCATTAGTATTGAAAATATCCTCAGGCCCAATCTGTAAGTCCCTGCCTGTCAAGCTATCTAACATTACATTATGCCTTGGAAGGAATGGCAGATGTCCTACTTTCTTAGCAGCATTATATTCCATATGCAAGCGGAGAGGAGCATGGAGTCCTTGTGAATTGCGAAGATTAATATTGTTCATATTTTGTTGATGCTTCTGATACTATAAGTAATCAGTTCCATGTCATTGTTGGAAAATTTTCAAGCTACGAGTTTGAGTACAGAAAATACACTTACATTTTTCTCAGATTGAATGAGAGGATGTTCAATACTTGGTTGAGAAATTGCAGAATAGCCATGTAACATAAAGTTAGGCATATCGGCCTTAGATTCGGTGGAGAAGCCGACCTCAGGTTGAGGTTTTACAGAAGTCAGACCGAAACTCTGGAATGTAATTAATT
>JAODVP010135784.1:11043-21172 GCA_025400035.1 Tetradonia laticeps
TTAATGAAAACACAAGTTCGTTTGGAAAATGTTGAAAACTGACGAGTAATGCAGTGTGGGCCTGTCAGGGCTGTCAGGAGAGAATGTTTTGACATCTGACAGCTCTGACAGAAAAGCTATTTGACGAAAATAAACGAAATTGAGCGACGGCACTTTTCTTATTATTTTTGAGATACTAAGTAGAAAATAATATATACATATTATACATTAGAATTGAGGTATATATAATTGGTTTCAATAAAATAAAAGCTGTTTATAATCTTCGATTTGAATTACACAATATCTATGTTCAAAATTAACAATAGCACCAACCACCTGATGGCAATAACTGGTTGGTGGCAGCCCTGCGATGCGTTTGAAGCGATGTTTAATAGGTGTCCGACATTTTGAATAGACGGAGTACACGGACTCCCGTAGTACACTAAATTACTGAAATTTATAGTTTTTCATAACTATAACGCAGAAATGTCGATTACCTTCTTTACACCCACAATACCTGAAACTAATGAAAGTGAGGGTACCGCAATCGGGTTCAGTCATCACTTGAAAGCTGTAATCCCGTGCGCATTCGCTACTGTGTTGAACCGTCGCGTTGCAATTGATTCAAAACTTTTGAAATCGAATAATATTGAAGGGGTTCCCTACTCTGCTTTTCGCTCCATTGTGCCCAAAACCCACTGCGTGTATAATATCGTCGCTGCTACAAGTGAAATACAGAAACTCATCATGAAGGAATATGTAAGTATTTACAACATTTAGAATATTCAGTCATAGTACGTACTTCAGTAGTGGACATATTTATAATTATTTTAGTTGAAAAGTATATATCTCGTAATTCGTGATAAAACTACTAAGGAAGCACTCGAGGCATTCATATTTAAAATTACATACAGACTTGATGGAGACAAAAACAGGTAATTACATTGCAAAAATTTAAGAAACTAATAGAATACTTTCGGAAAAAATGATTTTCTCTAGGGTCTATCCAACGAACTATCGCGAAGGCGCCGCCAAATTTTTTACTTTAATTAACACAGTTCCAAACCACTATAAGCACTTGGCAACCAACATAGAAATTGAGTACGGAGGTAAATTTTATGAGAGCATTACATTTGATGAAATCTATCTCAATTATAAACCAGCTAAAGAAAATATTAATGATACTATAAAACAATTAACAAACTTGAGTACAACTAACTACCCAGTTGCTTTATTATACGCAGCTAAGGGAATAGTTTGTGACAAAATTATTGAATTAGATGTCGACTCTGACGATGATTCATCAGGTTTTACAACTGTAGCTCCACGTAAATCATGTTCATTGATGAGTCTAGAATCAGAAGTGGAAAATTGTTGTATACACTCCAACCCTGCAAAATCACAAGACAGTGATATTATAGAAAGCAGTGAGCAGTTTGGGACAAGCTCTCAACCGCCCAGTTCCCAATTATTGCCTTTTGCATCGATAGCTATGAATTCTACAGTCACTAGTAAGGTGAAAATAACCCCTGAGAGTAAGTCGCAGGGGCGCACAAACATGAAGAGTAAAATGACTAGAATTGACAATATAATAGAAAGCAGTGAACGGTTTGAAGAAGCGTCCCAACAGCACAGTTCGCAATTATTGTCATTTGCGCTGAACGGTTCGACCTCTACTATTACTAATAAGAGAAAAGTTACTCCTGAGAGTAAATCGCAGAAGCTCAGGACCAAGAAAAGTAAAATTACTAGAAAGGACAAGAAAATAGAAAGCAGTGACCTGTTTGAGGAAGCATTTACCCCAACTGCTTCGAGCTCTCCTGTCATTGGCAAGAGGAAAATAACTCCTGTGCGTACATCCCATATGAAGAATAAAAATAATCCTAGACTTGACAATAATATAATTGTAAGTGAGCAGTTTGGCGAAGTATCTCAACCGCTCAACTCCACATCATTGTCATTTGCACCTAGCACTCAGCCTTGCAGTGTCTCAAATAAGATGAATATAAGTTTCGAGCCTGTATCGCGGAAGATGAGGAACTTGAAGCGGAAACTTATTGCTGGTATTGACCCGGCATGTCCACTACCAGGTGTTGAGGATACACAAACAGATTGTAAACAGTCAAATAGATCGAGTTTTGCTTCGCCAAGTGGTGTATCCGATTGGGAGAGTGCGTGGACTGATCGTGAGCATAATTTAACAAAAACTTGTATAGATTGTTCCGACTAATACATTTTAATTTTAGGTACGATCTCACCTTGATAATCCAAAAAAAGGATAGTCATTCGTTCGAATAATTGACATTCGACTAGAACATCAATTTTCTTATTTTTAATATTATCCTAAAACAGAAATGTATGTAGCATTAATTTTTATTTGACAAGTTATAAGAGAACTCTAGTAGAAAAAGATTGATTTATAAAAGAATTCGACCTTGTATGTATATAATTACTGTAAATTAACTTAAGAATATGTAAAATACGTTAATTTAATTTTACCTGATGTGAATTATAAGTTTAAAATCCAGAAATATTCGTCGATATTACATATTATCCACAATTTTACACATAATCCTATCCAAAATGTAACATTTATCCGTTGAACTATCAGTGGCAGTGCCACTCGTTACTGCTGCACCTACATGCGTATCAGCCATTAAACTATTATCTACCTCCATCATCTCAGGTAAGTTATTTATTGCTTGTCTTAAAAGCTCGAGCACTTTATCCAAATGTTTCTTGAAACGATCCGCGGTCTCAATGCGTTGTCTCTTCTGAAGTTCCATCATCACCCGGAGAGTTTCACGTGCTTGGTGAGGACGAAACTCATTTAATAAGTGATGAATGTGAATGAAAAGCAGAGAGAGATCTTCGACTTTTTCTGCCCTTCTGGGTGAATCTGGACAATGGACGAGAAGGTCAAGCAAATCCAGAAAATTTGCCAGGAGGGAGAGATTTAACTTTTTTAGTTCTCGACGACGGTCGAAGTGTAAGGGATATAAACGTTTAATACCCTAATGAAAATTAATTTTTAATTAATTAATTAATTCACAATGGAATAGTTATAATTTATGTAGTACCTGGCTTTCCAAAGGCCTTATGATCGCTTCTTCTGTATTGAAGGAATTCCCAAACATACTATACTGATCATGTATTGGAGGAGGAGGCCTAGGGGCTCTTCCTCTTTTAATCAACTCATCTGTGTATTGATTGATGTACTGCATTGGTGGTAAAGGAAGAGAACTCACTTGGACAGGTTCAGAATTAGTTGCCATATTATAGTTTTACGTCGGAATTCGTTAAATAGCGATGCTTCTGGTTCTAGACAGCGTTTAGGAGAGGTTTACCTGTTTTAATTGAAATAATTGAGAATTATAATGATGTAAACATTCAGAGAATCACTAGCACAGAACAGTCAATATAGATTACTAGGTTTATTAGACAAGTTGGACAAGTTGCACAAGTGTGAAAAAATATTGAAGGTTAGGAAATCTCTCAATGTTTGACATTGTTACCGATTTTTGTCGATTGTTGTCGATGGCAGTCTAAGGTTTTGCGCGTTTTGCGCGTTCAATGTAAAATTTGATATGTTCAATTAATTGTATTATTATTATTGGCTCCCTTGTTATTTTTGGGCAAAAGTACATTCAAGTTATTTTACTTCTGTTTGTGGAATTGCAGTCTGCAATAAATTGGTAATATTTTGATATAGAAACTTTAGGTTTGTTCGTTAGAGCTGTATGACACAATTTTCCTGTGAGTATATAATGTATAGAAAAATTTGACGCATATTCGTCTTCTGCGCAGATATTGTGTTCGATTTAATAATGTGTTGCTTGCCCAAAACACACTTTGACAACATGATGACAGCTACTTGCTCTTGCTTCATCCAAGTAGAATGAACAAACCTATTGCAATTTGTTTTCGTGTAAAATTGCGCCTTAACACAACAACAAAATGGAATACACGAAAATCTCCGAAATTGTCTTTGTATCAAATACTCAGAAAAACTCCACATCCTCGAATAACCGCGAGTTCTGATTCGCCCTATATATAAAATTTAAAGATATAACTTTAAAAATCCGGAATATTGCTAAAAATGCACTAAAAAATTTGCTTATGGGAACAGGCAGTTCTTCTTTTTTTTGGAAATATTCGATCAGTTGCTTCCACACGTGACGTCAGACACAGGTTGTTATTAGGAGCATCAGAGCATACCGAGCATGCCCTTGGCTGTTAACAATGTCACGGTATAGATAACTCTAAAACGCCTAAAATTTCTATTGTTCATTTCATCGAAAAATGGTACCTTTATCTACATCAGTCCTTTGTGTCTAAATTTACTTCATTTGGATTTTATAAATTCCCTGATAATATGGACTAAACCCATAATTACTTACAAAGTACTGAAAAATCCCAAAAATTCATTCTACATTATCGTTTATGGGAAAAACAGGCAAGCTGGGCAAATCTCTTTTTGTTTGGAAATATTCGAACAGCTGGTTCCACATGTGACGTCAGACTATCGCAGTCTATCCTCATTGGCTGGTTGTCGTTAGGAGCGCTAGAGACGCTAGAGATACCGAGCATGCCCTTTTCTTTTTTTAAAGTCGCGGTGTAGATAACCCTAAAACGCCTACCACACTGCTGTTTGCATTGTTAATTTCACCGAAAAATGTTATCCAGTTTATCCAGTCGTGTCCTTTGTGTTTCAATTTACTTCACGTGAATATTATAAATTCCCTGATATCATGAACCCGACCCATAACTACTATAAAATCCTCGAATCTAGTCCATTAGCAACATACGATGAACTAAAGAAACGTTATCAAAAGCTAGTGAAACAGAACCATCCAGATAAACAAAGTTCTCCTACCCTGAATAACACTGCAGATAATTCTGTTCAATTGGTACTAAACTCTCGTGACTCTCTTAACAATAATTTTTTCTTAATTGACGAGGCATGGAAAGTTCTCCGTGATCCCCAACAACGGAAAATTTACGACTCTGCACGATTACAATCACAAATTCAACAGAACTCAGTAATATATGCTGAAATTACATTAAACTCCTTAGCGTTTAACAACTCTGTTGCTAATTTTTTGTGTCGTTGTGGTGAACATATTGAAATTCGCGAAGAAAACTTTACAGACACAGTAACAGGGGAGGAACTATTGTTTGAATGCTCCAAGTGTTCAAATAATATACTAGTCACTGTTTAGTTGATTAATTGTTACATATTCCTGAAGATGATTTTGTTTTGTCTTTTAATTGTGTGTATGCCAGTTGTTTATGGGATACACACTCGACAAACTCCACTGGTTATTAATACGTGGGCATTTACTGATTCAACTGAAGCAGGTAAGATATTAATACATAACGCAATACATTCATGTGATACTCAAATAAATGTATTTAGCGTGGAAGGTAGTAAAAAATGGGGGAGATGCCATTGATGCAGTTGAAATTGGGTGCAAGACTTGTGAAGAGAAACAATGTGATGGTACAGTTGGTTTTGGAGGAAGCCCTGATGAAAATGGGGAGACCACATTGGATGCCTTATTGTTTGATGGGTAATTTATTCAATTAATTAACTATTCTATCTACTCTCACCATCAATCATCATCTATCTATCATCTTCATCATAAATTCTGTAGAGATTCTGTTTATTAGAGTTGATTTAATAGTAGAAATGGTTGCCTAATGCAACATTATCCTCAATATTGTCTGAAATTCTGTGTTTTCCTAAAAATTACAGATCTACAATGAATATGGGCGCAATTGGAGCGATTAGCCGCGTGAAAAACGTAATTTCCGTTGCCAAACATGTCCTGAAGAACACAGGACATTCCATTTTAGTAGGAACCCTTGCAACACAGTTTGCTAAACAATTGGGATTTACCGAAGAAGATTTAACTACTGAACAATCAAAGAAGATTTGGTTGGATTGGAAGGAGAATAATTGTCAACCTAATTCATGGATTGTAAGTAAATAACTTGATTTAACCTAAAAATTCCTAGTTATAAAGCACGATTTTCCTTTTATTGAATCCACTAACATGGTTATTTTTCAGGATGTAATTCCTGATAGTAATACAACGTGTGGTCCCTATCACACTATTGAACCAAACGACATTCATTACAACGAATGGTTTCATACAAAATATAATGAATACCCAGTAAGTGTAGATGAAAGTAAAAATCCTCAAAACTTTGGGACTAGAAACCATGATACCATTGGAATAATTGCAATAGATGCTTCAGGAAAAATTGTTGCTGGTACGTCCACCAACGGAATGTCACATAAAATCCCAGGGTATTTATTAATTAGTTCTGTAAACGTTTTATGCCAATTGATAATTGTTTCTTCTTCTTGATCAGTCGTGTTGGAGATTCGCCAATTCCAGGAGCAGGCGGTTATGCAGAAGGGAAAGTAGGAGCCGCAGTTGCAACCGGTGACGGAGACGTTATGATGCGTTTCCTACCGAGTTTCCTTGCTGTTGAGCAACTACGTCGCGGTTCCACCCCGGTGAAAGCTGCTCGTATAGCTATAAACCGAATTAAGGAATACTTCCCTAAGTTTTTTGGGGGAGTTGTTGTTGTTAATAAAAAAGGGGAATATGGGGCTGCATGTAATGGAATGGACTATTTCCCGTTTTCAGTTGCTAGTCAGAAAAATCAAGAAGTGACTGTTATGCGTGTAAAATGTTAGATGATTTATTTTTGTTAATTGTTTTGGTTTGGTTTATTAAATTTGGGTTACATTTACAACTTTGTTTAAATCAAATGAAATTTATTTATTCCCGTTTTGGATGTATGTAGTGGTATTAGGAGTATAGTTGGTTGCATAGGTTTAAAATCGATTTCCACTTCAATTCTTTGCTCGTTTGACAAGCTTATCTTCTATCATTTTTTCTGTGATTGACAGTTAGTTTGTAAGATCTTCAATTTCATTTTCCTTGAAGTTTAAAAAATTATTATTTCCTACGTCTGAGGTTGTAGAAGTTTGTGATGTTCCTGAAGTCAAATCATCACTATCTGTACTGTTCAAAACGCGAAAAAATTTCTCCCTGAGTACTGTACTCTTCATTTTGTTGTTTTCATCATCTGAAGGTGCTTCTTTACTATCTCCGATCATGTGTGGATGTTGTGTTCTATTTGTGTATTTATTAATCTTAAGAAAAGGCTTTTCAGGACTTAGCTTATTTTGCCCATTATAATTCGTCATAGTTGTTGTATCTACTGGGGAAATATTACTTTGTGTTGCTTTGGGAGATATTTTACTTCTGAAGTGAACTTCCTGTTGAACTAGTTTTAAGATACCTTCACAAGTTGTGTCCGGAAGCTCGATTGGATCAGGAAGTGCAGCAAATTGTTTACTCTCTACTAATCTCCTTGCACCTTCCATTGCCTTCGCAATGTTTCTTTGCTTCTTTATTGACTGGGGATGAAAACAAGATCCGATTTGGTTATTGGTTACACCAGCAACTGTGGCTTTCCATTTGTTTAGATTGGATTGAAGTAAAGCTAACTTAGCTATTCTTCTAAATCTGTAGGAGGACATAAAAATAATGCAATTAAATTTAAAGTTTATGTACAGATATACATACTTGGATAAAGAGTCTTCTGCTTCTTGACTGTCACTTTCAGTCAGTATCTCTTCAGTATCTTCCGAAGGCATAGGCGTAATTGGAGCTACTTTGAAGTCTTTCATTAATCTCCTCTCCCATACTTTCATTCGTTTACCAGCGTAAGCCTTTTCTTTCTTTTCGGCTGTACTTACGTCCATTCCGTTTCTATTCAAAATCTCCAACATCTCATAACGAAAAGCAGATATATCATTCTTTACTTCGTTGACATCATCTTCAGTTACGTGGTTTTCCTCACATTTCCGGTGCATGGATGTCACATATCTCCAAACCAAGGCACGCATTACGTTGGAATGGCGGAGGTGTTGTTTTATCACAGGATCCTAGTCATAATTAACAAGCTTTAGATTATAGTTCTTTGTGTATTCGGATAACCGTTTCATATTTACTTGAGAAAACTTCTTTCCTCTATTGTTGTAATCATACCCATTGCAAAATCCGCATAACCTGAACAACCACTTTGGATGTGGTATAATATTAAATGGCGGCGGCAAAGTAGGTGTTTCATCAAAATAAGAAATCCATAACTTAGTCCTTGCAAATTTCCACTCAGTATCAGACTGTCCGTCAATCAATGCATAAGAATTTGACATCATTGCAATGAGAAGGTTCAAAAGTACAATTATGTTGATCACTGAGTAACATCCAAACATCAATAGGCCCCAAAAGCGTGTATATGATTTAATACCCTCCAAGTCAAAGTCGTCCATATGGACCATTCCAAACGAAGCCCAAAATAGTGACTGGATGGATTCAAAAAGACTAAAATATCCAAAATTGTATAGTTGTGAATATATTTGTATATGTATAAATATGAAACAAAAGTAAGTACTTAATGAATCCACGCCATTTTGAACAAGATTCACTTCCCTTCCAATCAGGTGCCTCGTCTCCAGAGTGGAAACATTTCTTCTGCTCCAAATCAGAAAAGTACCATAACAATTGATTCAGTCCGCAAGCAAACGCGAACAGGACCAGACCATATATAAATAGGAATTTAAGAATGTCAATCATCATCCTTCCCAAAGAGACTTGTAGTGGTCCTAAGTGAGGGTTGATGGAAAACAAATGGATTAGTTTTAATGCGCTGAAGATGTTTGCAGCTGCAAACAATCCCTCAGCAATCAGTTGAGGGTCGAAATCATCCCACTCCTCGCGAGGGACTGACGCCTTTTGCGGGTCCTGGCGGATCTCCTTCGTCTGCTGGATGTATGCGGCTACCCGCAGAATAAATACGAGGCAGTAGAGCGAGTTGCGGATAAAATCGATCGCGTTCCACAGGTTGCGCAAATAGGAACGTATACCGATGGCGTAGATTTCTTTTGTTTCTTCGAAAATAAAAGCTGAAATGTCGATAATTAAGTAATGAGACCAATTTATTAAGTAAATTAATTATTATTTTGTAGTTTTTTTGGTTTACCTATTACGTAAATAATAATAATATACTCTAAAAATGTAGGGGAATTTCCTCGGTGTTTCTGATGTTGGTCCGAATGTTTTATTAAACCTAGAAGCTCACCAATTTCACTTTCTGCTCTCTGGGATACAAGACTTAGAATCACTACGATACAATATAACAGATTAGTTTCTCTACTACAGTTTTGTATAAAAACGAGGTTTGCTTACCAAGAAAATACAAATAGGAAGAAGCGTGTATGAGAAACTTCATGAAAGGTTTTTTCATTACTTTGCCATATGTTGTATTCGGTGCTATGAGATACAACAAACAGTAAAATGGAAATAGCACGGCGACTTTTGTCAGAAGTAGAACTTTCATTATTAAAGATTTGCGTCTGAAGCCTGGGACGCCTTCATACCAAATGGAAGCCAGCAATTGTTGAATGTTCGGATGTGCAACAAACTAAACCATAATTTTAACTTTTAAGAATCTAGTATTAGGATGTTGTTAATAAATAATTATAATTAATACCTTCTTTTGTTTATATTTGATAGCTAATTTCAATCGACTCAAGCGCATTCGCTCGCCGTATTCATAAGGAGGATTGGAAGGGTCGTGATTTAGAATTATCGCTAGCTCTTGAGAACTGCGTGATTGTTGTAACAAATCTACAGCGAATTGTTGACATTGTCTTCG
This sequence comes from Tetradonia laticeps, assembly GCA_025400035.1. NCBI lineage: Eukaryota > Metazoa > Arthropoda > Insecta > Coleoptera > Staphylinidae > Tetradonia > Tetradonia laticeps. The sequence continues at coordinate 20,767 of JAODVP010135784.1, forward strand.
AAGGTCTAGATATTCAGCTCTGCATTCCTAAAGATCATTTATTTATTAATTGCCATGTACCAATAACATGCAAACTTACTGGTTCTGCTATGGATAGATTTCGAAGCTCCCAGGATAATTGAAAAGAAGTTAGTATAGGATCCGACGATGAAAGCGCAATGAGTGACGGGCTAGCTAAAGCTTTATATTCATTCACGCGTGATAGCGAATGGCGAAGCGAATCTTCTTTTGTATCGCGTATACATCGTTCACATCCACACCTAATGAATAAGATTTTATATGTACAGTGGAACTCCGATTATCCGGACGCTTATTATCCGGACTGCCAATTAACCGGATGCCTTTCTCGGACATCTGTATGTATGACTTTTACCCGGCGCGCACACATTTTTCAATTTTACCCAGC
>JAODVP010136003.1:0-21086 GCA_025400035.1 Tetradonia laticeps
AAATGCTAAATTATATGGTATTAAAATATAGTATCTTAACAATTAAATAAAGTTGATTTAGAAAAACAGTACATTCATTTTATAGTGTAAATCCGTTGTGATATAAATCTCCCGTATTTTTTAACAGATATATGGGAGATTTATATCAAACTCCCGTATTTTCGTCAAAAATGTCACCCTGATTATTACCCTTTGTTTTAGTGTAGATTTGCGTATATGCACAACTAAAATGTTGAATAACTCGCGAAGGGTCCACAGAAATACTTTGAAATTGACTCTATACAATTTCGAAAATCTCGATTTGCTAACGAATTGCAGATATAGGGGCTCTCCAGGAGCAAAACAGCTTGCGGGGTGACACGTACGTTTCAATATTTTAGCTCCGTATGTTAAGGACTCCTTCTGGAATCAATCGTAAGTTATTCCTCAAAGCTAAGTTATTCTACCGCTTTCAACCGACGCGCCGCAACTAATTAAAAATAAATGTTCGTTCAGATATTTGTGGTATGGTTATATGCATGCGGTATGCTATATTTTACAGTATTAACATTAGGTAACGAACTTTCAATTGTCGTCAGCTTTTAAATAATCGTCAAAAAGGATAGTATTGTAAAGAACATATTATTTCTTTCTTAGATTCGGTTTGTTGTTTTTATGTGAAGGCAAACCTTCTTTCTTAGATGGTTCGTTTTCAAACAAAAACAACAAAACGATAAAATGGGAATAAAGTTATTATTCCACTTACGATGCGCAGTGGATTTTGCATTCTCTACTCAGAATTATATGCGATTCATTTCGCTAATGAGTATAAATTCCATATTTCAAGTATGTTTTTAGTACATATTTGCGTTTTAATGTATTATTTCCATAATTTCTGTCACTGCAAATTTCTGCGCGCCGTTTCGCCCCGCACGTGGGCATCATTTAGATTTTGTTGCAAAATACATTATTATTTTGAGTAATGATACATCTAATCATTCCACCACTACTTCTGTCTGTGTACTTGTACAGTCGCAACAATTGCTGTTAAAATTATTTAATTTACAAATGTTTGGAATAATTTCCCAGGAAACAACCTTGTTTCCCGAACCACTTACAACAAAAACGCATTTAACTGGCCATCTTTAAAAGAGCTGATAAATGAGCTAAAAAGCAAGAGTTCCTATGGAAAATTTTTCAGAAAAGCAGTTCACAAGTTTGGTTAAATGCGTGCTTTACACGTATTACCCCACCTAACCCTCAGTAGTAGTCGGATTAGTACTGTTCTACTTTTCTAACGAAGTCATCAAATGTAAAAGTTTATTCAATTTATCAAAGATATAATAATTAAAAACGATAGCTGGCGAATTTGGCTATTGTAAAATAAACCTCCTTCCAGCCATTCTAATCAACATAACCTTAAACTTGACAACAATAACAACCACATGAGGGCTACGTATAGAACTCGTATCAAAAATATAGTGAACGCTTATAAACTAAGATTAAACTCTCTGCGTTAGGCATCTGCATAGACTTACGATATAATGGCTTCTCTAATTAAAGTTATTAAGCAGGAGGTACTTCTTCCTTCAGATTTTCAGTCTCTCCAAGATCTTCAACTGCAGAGTCCTTGTCGCCGTTAAGGACATCAGCACCATCATTTCCAGATGTAGTCTGTGGAGTCTCTACTATATTGCATTGTTTTACAACTTTTTCTATTAAAACATCTGTAACGGATTTGATCATTTCTGCATCTTTCTTCAATTCCTCCTCAGTCCCGTTTAATTCTGATTGGGGAATTATTTCTTCCACAGGTGAAGTTGTAGCTGTAATTTCAGACACAACTATGTTATCTGTTGGAGATTCACTTTGTTCATTTATGTCAGATTCTTTAACAACAGATTCTTGAACCTCAGCCGCAGATTTTTTCACGCTAATCTCTTCTGCAATGTTTAAATTTCCTGTAGCAGGATCAACTATGTTATCTGTATTGGATTCAGTTCGATCTTCAATAGATTCTTTAATTTCTGAAGCAGCAATTTCTTCCGCGATACTTAAACTTTCTGCATTGGAATCACCAGTAACTTTTTGTTCAACAACTTCGATGTTTATTGGCGCATCATCTGATTTCAATTCCACACTTTCAACATCACCTGTTAGGACTTCTGAATCAACATGAAGATTTTCTACATTCACTTCATCAGTCACTTCAACAGTCTTCATAGTAACATCAGTGTCATCAAACTCATTCTTTATCTTGCTAAGATCAACAGACGAAGCTTCCATTATCATGGCATTACTCAAGTCGCCTTCCAACACTTTCCGATGCAACTCCATGTCTTCAATTCTAGTTTTCTTAGGCGTACTGTGTACTGAACTCAACGGTGTGCATTTAGTCATAGTCATTTTCTCTCTTACATCACATCCGTTTAAATATAACCTAACAAAATTATCCGGCGCTAATTCTACCTGGAATATTTGCTCTGTTGTGCATACATTTTTAAAGTAAGTCTCACAATCCGCATTAAATGAATAACCACCAAGCGGATTCATCTTTACAACCATTGCCAATGGTTCTAAATCCATCAAATCTTTAGGCAACTTACGGAGTTCTACAACATCAGCCTCAACACCTAAATCTAACAAATCAACAACGTACTTATCGACAATACCACCAATCACACCGTTAATTCTACCGCGATAGAAAACATTATCGTGTTGTACAACGCATACCCTCTCCTCACATACATTCTCCTCACCAGATAGCCTTTCGTCCAACTCCTGAATTTTACCCTGAATATCAGCAAATATAATCTCATGTTCACATTTTCTTAACACAAACTCACCCAAGTGGTTGCAGCTGATGACTTTTGCATCAAATAACTCAGGCTTTAGTATTTCAGCAACATCTTCATCATTTAACAATAATTGTACCTGGTTTGTCTCACCCTGCGCATGTTTAATTACCGTGAAAACAGTAACGCCATCAGCAGATATTTCCTTAAATTTGTCAGTCGCCTTTAAGGGCCATTCCAAAAGTCCCAGTGGTTTCAACAAACTGCACTTGTGCGCCATAGCAGGAACCATCACCAACTCCTCAGGCAACTCTCTAAGAGAGGTACACGTACACGAATTACCATAATCAATAAATAAAACCTCAACACCAGCTACCGTATTGGATAGGATCCTTGCCCGATACCAATTTTCATCTTCTGGAAAAATGGCCGCACATAAATTCCCCGGCGCTTCATCTTCCAACTGCTTGAACTTATCTGCACTCACGAGCTGATCAGCAATCCATTCTAAATCACTGCATGTATGTTCAAACTGCAACCAAAACTCGGAAGGTGAGTTTAGATTACTCACGAATCCTTTAAACGCCGCTGGTGGCGCCTGTAACTCTGTAGCAAAACCTTCACTGATAAAAACGTCATTAATACAAATGTCATTTGCATATAAGCGGACAAAAGTAGTCTTCTCATCTTGATGAATAATTTCTGCCATTAGAGCGACGTCGGTTATCATATCCTCGAACTTCTTACAAGCCTCACTGGTCCATTCATTATTGACAGGTGAGAGGTATAGACTACAACGTTTTGCGTGTTCTTCCAATGAGAGTAGTTCAGAAGGTAGGGTTTTGATTTTAATGTCCGTTCCTAGAACATCTGTGTTTCCGTAGTCGATGAAACGAACGGTGGTGATGTCGGAATCAGCATCGAGGACCTGTGCACGATACCAAATTTGATCAGCACTGTATGGAGCAGCGCAGAGTACTCCAGTAGTGATGGTTTCTATATCTACAAGCTCCTGTACTTGTGGTTGTAGGGCATCTTGAAGTTCTGCAATCGCGTCCAATGCAGACGATTGTTGCAGATAGAATTGACCTGGATTGTCAAAATGACTTAACTCTACTGAAAAACCTAGTGGGGAGAGTGGAGACTCCTGTGGTGTTCCTGCTAGAAGTGTACATTGTTCACTTGGCTTTACATCCTGTGCTTCTGGTTCTGTAGCTTGTATTACTTCCGGTTCTTGATTTTTAGGGGTTTCTAGTTGTAGGATAGATGGTTCGACTTGTTGGGGTTGTGTGACAATCTCACCAATCCAACTGTCCTCACCAAAAACAACTTTCACTTTAATTTCTTGCTCCAAATACAGTTCTGCGTTTTCTATGGTGACTTCAGATGCAAGATATGGAGTGAAAAAATCGGCATGAAGTACTCTAAACATTAAATTAAATATTATCAAATTGATAGTTAGATTAATAGTAAATAATATGTACCTTAAGGCTGATTTATTAACCACCTCCTCGTTTCCGTAGTCAATGAATTGTACAGTAATGTCGTCTCCTTCAATCTGCTTCACAAGTCCTCTATACCAATTAGCGTCTGATGACCGAACGGCATAAATAATTTGTTTCACGTCCATCTCAACAGCTTCAGAAGTATCGTATATACTGAATAACAGTTCCAACAAAGTTTCAATCTGTTTAGTCGAATGCTCAGATTGAATGAACACTCTGGTTTTTGTGGCGTAAGAAACGAAGCCGGATATGTATGGGCCGTAGATAAGAGCAGGGCATATTGGGTTAACCGCTTCAAACATTTCTTCTTGAAGTTCAATTACAGGGATGTATTCTCCGCTTGTTGTGTATAATGTGACAGAGAGCCTGATGACATAAAAAATATTATTAAGTTCTGTATGACAATTAAAAGTATATTTTAGGAGGTACATAGTAATAAATCCAATAAATTAGGGTGCAGATCTGTTCGTTTGCATTGTATTTTTTTCTTTAATTTTTCTCTTTCTGCTTCGTACACTTTTAAAGAATTGGCGTCATGAGCGTCAACTTGGACGTAGTAGGCAAACATGGGAAAAATAAACATCGCACGGTGGGTGCCCACGATTATGTGTGGACTGTTTTTACGAATGCTACACGCGGCTCTTCGCCTCTCCGTTTTCTGGCGTTCGCCAAAACAGTCCTGACGCACGAGTGGGAGCACACAGTGCTAAACTTGCAATTTTTTTGGCAATATCTCGCAAACCGGAGACCCTTTCGATCTAGGACTAATAAATAATTGTGTTGTCATCCACTCCTGAGACGCCCTGAAAATTTGAGCTTCGTAGGTTGCCTAGAAGTACCCGAAATTTCATTGGAAAGAAAATCTCAGGATATTAACTAATTAATGAAAAAGCTAACAAGGCATAAGTTAAAAAATGAAATAATAATTGTTTGCAGACTGTTGCGCACCCACATCTCAGTTTTAAACTAAAAAAAAAAAGAAACTTACTTATTGTCTTGTACATCATCAATATATGCAATAACCATTTCCCCGATTTGAGCCTTCAATCGATCTAAATCAGGTGTAGACGCTTGGTCCTGTTTGAAAATACCACAAGCCACAGGCAAATCCGGAAGAATTTGCAACGTAAAGTCTTGAAGATCACGTACGGAGTCAAGAGCAGAGTAAATTTGCTGCGACATCAAATAAGTGATATCGAAGTGTTCGTATGGATTTTTCACAACAACGAGGCCTGCGTTTTTCAGCTCTTCTGTAATGTTCTTGCTGTTTCTGGTAAGTTCAACTTGATAACTATAAACAAACCATAATTTAAACATTTTTCAATTACACATATAATTAAATCAATACTTACATATTGTCAGTTGCTTTACCAAATTGGCAATCAATAACGTCCTCCCCGAAAAATTTGCTAAATTCATTCGATTGCGGCCATTTCTCCCCTGGAAAACTCACATTAGGCAACCCACATTGCACAGCTTGAACAGGGAGCTCCATAAATCTGCGTTCCACTTTATGTATCCTATTACTAATGGCCACATTTCCAAAATCCACAAAATGCACTTTATAGCTACCAGGTCTCGGTATATCAACAACCAAAGCACGATACAGTCCTTTGTCTTCATTAAACTGTGCAATTATAGTGTTCTTAACTTCTGCAGACTCCAATGGCTGGCGTTTTCTATACGCATATTGAATGTCCTTCATCACACTATCAAATTTGTCCTTATCATCAACCACTTGCAAGAAGAAATTTCCTGGATTGTGAAACCATGATACAGAGGCTTTATGCACACTGTCACTTAAATCCAATAATGGAAATTGTTCAGTAGGGTCTGCATAATCTACATTTTCATCAAAATTTCTCGATCCGCCGAAATTGTCTCGTTTCTTATTAAAACCCTTTCCAGATCCAAATGATTTCTCACTTCCTGCATCTCCATTCCAATTATCGCCACGCTTCCTCGGGGACGTCTTGGGTTTATCGCCAAATCCTTCATCACCACCACTACCCCACGTATTATCATCCTCTCCACGCGATGGTCGACTATTAAAATCACTTCTTTTATTACTATGACCATTCCAAGTATTTTCAGACGAATTGTCTTGTCTCCTGTTACGTTTATTGTCTTCCCAAGAGTTTTCGCCCGAGCGCTCTCGGTTATCTCGATTGTCACGTTGATTTCTCCTATCACCACCGCCCCAGTTGTTTTGGCGTTTATTATCGTTCCAGTTGGAATCGGAACGCATACCACTGTCACCCCAATCATTGGAACGTGGAGATCGTGCATTGTCAGATTTACCCCAATTGTTGTCTCTTGGAGGACGTTCCTCCCTGTTGCTTCTGTCATTTCTTTCATTCCAGGAAGTAGAATTTACCTTTTTACGGTAATCATTAGCTTCGTCTCTTGTATTTTGAGTCTGAGAATCTTGACGCCAACTGGTGGTGGATGTTGAAGGTCGGTCATTGCTCCTCCACGTCTCTGTTTTGTTATTTCTATAGAAATAAATTAAAATACAATTATTAACATACAACTAGATAAGTATTACAGATATCTAAATATTACCTAGGTGAAAAATTAGCAGAAGTCTTCCTATGATCAATTTTATTATCCTGTACCAACGCAGGACTCACTTGTGAGCGAATCTTTGCCATCTTATCCAACAGCAACGACGACACATTATAAAGCTGCGCATCAAATAACTCAACAAGAATGCGATTTCCTTGTACATCAGCAACTTTCATCGTGAAACTTTGTTCGAGTAGAAGCTCTTCCAATAAACTATCTCTCTCCGGATCATTTTCCATGTTTTGGTATCCATTCAAGCAACACTCAATAGCTTGTGGTCTTAGATTAGTGATGAACTCCATCTTAGGTGCCCTGATATCATGTAATGGAATCGTCTCCTCATTCCCGTAGTCGACGTACTTTACCAGAACTGAATTTCCTTCCAGAGATAAGATCTGCGCGCGGTAATACATACCATCAGCAGCATACAGAGCAATACATGGAGAATTAGACTTCAAAAGATCGGATGATATTGCAGTCATTTCAGCAGTTTGTAATTCTTGCATCATTTGGTTGAGTTCCTCTTCCTTTTTCCGAAGTTGAACATGGAACTTGACACAACTAAAGACGTAGCTCACTTTCACCTCTTGATTAAAGCCTCTTGTAAGAACAACAGGGTCTGGATAGGCTTGTAGTGATGCACCACGTACATAATCCAAGGCAGAAACGTCGTCAGTATTCCAGAGATCACAGAGGAAAATTCCAGTCTTCGGAAATGGAGCACAGACGCGCATTCGGAGGACTTGATTGTCGACGAAGTTTTTAAACGCGACTTTCATGTCGACTGTTACTACTTGACCTTGTAAGCCGTTGAGTGCAAAGCGGGTTGCCATGACTTTAGGAATGACGTATTTGAAGGGGATTTGGAAAAGGTTGTCAAAGGAACGGAGTTCTGTGTTGCCGAAGTCTACGAAAAATACCTGCAAATATACAAAATTATATTTAAAAAGGCCCTTTGGCTGTACTAATATTTTATATATATAAACTGATTGCAAATTTCGTTATTCCGCAAAATAACTTCCAAAATGCGATACGTTTCCCCGCATCGTACCTCTTTCCGTGCCGGGCATGCTGAGTCAGCATTTTAATTGTGTACCATAGATTCTTTGCATCTTCGGGTATCTTCTGCTATCAGAGCCAGGCAATTAGCAGATGCCACGCTTCGCGACGCTGCACCGAAGGGGCCCCGTTATATACAAGATATATAAACAAAATTAGCTTACCTTATACTGTCCATCCACCATACTTGTAACAACAGCTCTGCAAATATAGTTGTCCTCTGAACTCCTCGCTAGACAAACAAAACCAGGTAAAATACTCTCCTCAATGGGCTGCAAAGGCAACTTGTTAAGCTCGATCATGAGTTCTTGCAATTCCTGTTCTTTGTTCTGCAACTGTATGGAGAACAAACAAGGTCCATCTGTGACATATGACACATAAACAGTATGCTCAGTTCCTGGTTTCTGCGGCAGCGACTTGTAAGTCAAAAAATGAGGCTGTCCTCCAGCAGTGGGTGACACCGGCGCAGCGATCATCTGCGCCTGGAGCGGAGGACTCCGTTGCGACATCATGGGCGCTCGAACTGGCGCCGAAGTAATCTTAATCAAGTTCTGCAACATCATCAACTGCATTGGTATTTCAATAGGGGATGCCAAATGCCGTGAGATGAAGTTCTCCGCTATATCCTGCCCTCCAAGAGAAAGCGAAAGCAAGCTGTAAGGTCCCACTTGCCCCACATACTGAAACGCGAAGTCCATGTACCGTATCTCATTGGAAATCAACTCGAACGTCTCTAGGTCGCTACCGAGCTGCAGCTCGGCGAGAATAAAGTCTTTGGCTTGATCAGGCATGGTGATGACCGATTCAGGAAAATTGGTGATCGCACGAATGCTGCTAACTTGGATTAAATCGCGGTTGCCGTAGTCGATGAACAGCACTTCCACCATGCCCTGATTCCGCATCGCGGTGTTCATTATACGCGCGCGGTAGTAAGAGTTATCTTTGAATTTGGCGCAGCATAGCAAACTTGGAGTGAGGTGCTCGACGGGGAGCATGCCCATACCGGCGTCGAACTGGGGCTTCATGAGCAGCAGCGTGTTTTCTATGTACAGCGAGATATTCTTCTCCTTTTGGCCCCATATCTTGATGAAGCACGACTCGCGCTCCACGAACGTGGTAAAAATCGATGCCATTGTTACTTATCTTAGTCCATTATAGAATTATGGTAATTGGAACGAACTGGGTCGTAAGCTAAGTCAAGCTCACGTAATAATACTCTGGTGTACCGGCACTAACGAATGGTGTGACTTGTATAACAGCGTGCGCGATTTTGGGCGATTTGGCGAGCAGAGTGCACTACCTGGCGGCGTGCTACAGCGTGGTTGAGGTTGAGGTTGAGTTTGGCGTCCACGGGCGCGTTTAGAAGTTTGGGTTGTGCAACGCATGCGTTGTCAAATCAAGTATGCCAAAGTGCCGGAGGTGCCGGATACACTCGCAAAGCCAACGAACCAAAAGTGCAATGCATGCAAGATCCACGATATCTAATAAATACGAAATAGAAAGAAAATAAACAGATTTAGATAAGCAGCATGTACGCAAGTCACTCCACTGATAAAAAGAAAGTGACAGACAAAGAATAGCAGGTGGAAAAATAAAGGACCAATCATTTACCTTATTTTTCGTGAATATGTCCCTGGTTGGCCGATGATTCGACGCTTGTTCTGCTTATCTTGCTCACAGCTTGATTCTTCGAGGCAGTCTTCACGAGTATTTCTGCAATACCGTTATTTTCCAATTTGTTCTTCACGCGATGCTTCTTTCATCACCTGTGTTGGTTGGAAAATAATTGCAACGATGCCAACGATGCCCGGACTGGAGTGCTAGATTATAGATCATATAAATTAGTGTATGACAGACTATCTAGTAGGCAACCAAACTAACATACACAACTAAAAAGAAGGAAAATGTATCAAACGTAAAGTTTCTTACGATTAAGCCAGAAATATTAATTTTGAATAATGACATATTCATTGAATTTTCTTTATGCATTTCTGCATTATATCCTCATAGTAAAAGATAAACAAATACGGCGCACCTAAACAAGAATAATTGTTTCTGTTTTGAGTTATTATTCAATAATAGCCCGATATATTTATTGATTTTCAGCAATATAACAAGATGAATTTTCGCCTTATTCACATGTATATGTACATCAAAATGGCGCTTGGAGATCGGAATACTCGAAATATGACGCAGTGAACTAGGCAGTCGCATTTATGTTATATATTATGCACAAATCAATGAATTCATAGTTTTACACAAATAGCATTTGTATTAATTGAGTGTTCGGGTCATCTAAAATAAATAAATTAATTAATTCATAAGATAATAGGAATACAAACAGGCTCATGAGACTGATTGTGTGTTATATCTGCTGCATGACCTTCATGCTTCCAAAGCCAGTATAATATTAACAAATCGTTGCATTACACGTAATATTTTAGATTTTTTATTGATATCCCCACTAAAACAAAGTCTTTTCTTAGATGGATTACTATAAATATTAGTGTGAAACTGTACAGTACCGGCAGTATCTTAAAATCCAGGCAGAAACTGTAAACTCATCAAATTGTAAGTAAAGTCACATATTTCAAACATAACATAGTAAAGCGATTTCTAATCGAAATTAATACTTTGAAGAAACACTAACACACCATATAATACCCTTTAATATAAGTACAATTGTTTAATTGTTTTAATTCCTTTTATCGCCTTTCACCTGCAATCTCAGACAGCTGAGTACTGTGTGTTTGGTTGCCTATGTTGCACTCAATACAGCAGATAAACTGGAATTCATATTCATTGATATATTCAATAAATGCAACAGCTAATTAAGAAAATTTAGCAATTAAACAATTAAAAAATTACGTATAATCACAATTATACTTCTTCCCGTACCTCCATAAAATATTACTGATACTTTTTCTTAATGTTTCTATCAACTAATTTGTAGTTTTTAATCTAGTCTTGAGTATACTCTTAAAAAAATTAACAGTAATGCATACATAATTACCTTCCTCAAATATTATAGTATTATAGCATAATATACTTAATTATTGAGTATTTTATTGTCATTATTTTATCCCATAGATCTTCTACACCTAATCTCAGTAAATTTGGCTGCCTATCTTACAGCGCACAAGTTTAAAATGTTGCCGAAAACCTTTGTAAATGGATTCCACAACGAAGAAGATGTAAAACAGATGAAATATCAGCCTTTAGGAAAAACTGGAATGCTAGTATCACGTCTATCAATGGGTTGTGGTGGATTTTCTCAACTTTACGGGTATTAAAATTTATATAAAATAATTATATAAACATGTAAATATTTGATTTCTTTTATGTATGTTATTATAGCGAATATACAGTGGATGAATGCAAGAAAACCGTCATGCAAGCTTTAAAATCAGGTATTAATTATATTGATACAGCACCTTTTTATGGACAGGGTACTTCAGAAACAACACTTGGTGGGGTAAGAACAAACATGCAGTATAAAATATCACATAACTTCAATTTTCCCAATTTCCCGACCTAATTTCGATATTGTAATAATTAAATATTGAACTTCATAGTGTTTGAAAGGAATTCCCCGTGAATCTTACTACCTTGCCACGAAAATTGGTCGCTATGAAATAGAGCTAGACAAAATGTTCGATTACAGTCCGGAGAAAACTCGGCAAAGTTTGGAAACTAGTTTGAAGAGGTTGAATGTAGATTATATCGATGTTATTCAAGTAAACATGTATGTGACTCAGTAGTTCTTGGGTTGATGTTTGATATATTCTAGATCCATGACATTGAATTTGCCCCATCCAACGAGTATCTTGTCAAGGAAACTTTACCAGTGTTACTTGATGCAAAAAGACAAGGGAAAGTAAAATTCATTGGGGTTAGTGGCTATCCTGTATCGAAACTTGCAGAATTCGCTAGGATGACGAAAGATATCGACATTGTCTTGAGCTATGCAAGGATGACGTTGTTTGAACAGGAGTTTGTTAAGTACAAAGAAGATTTTAAGGTTTGTTGCAGTAAAAATTAGTATTTAGACGCTTTTAGTAGACTACTTCTGTTGTATTTGCATTTATTTTCAGGATTTAGGGCTCATCAATGCGGCTGTTGTTGGAATGGGGTTATTATCAGCCGGCGGTCATCAAAGATGGCATCCAGCACATCAGCCAATTAAGGATGCTTGTCTAAAAGCACGGGAATATTGTCAAGTAAGTTTTTGATTGATTTGTGATTTGCAATGAAATATTGTTAATTGGGTTGCCTATGTTTATTTCTTATTTTTATAGGAAAATAACGTGGATATTGCCAAACTAGCCTTGTGCTTCGCATTCGAAAATTATGGCGAGACGATTCTTAATGGCATGAACAACCGCGATATATTGAACGCGTCGTTGTCTTCCCTTCGAGAGGGTTTGAATGCCAAAGAGAGACAAGTCCAAGCTGATATTATTAAAATGTAATAAGTGGAGTGAAGGTTCTTTGATAGGTATTTGTTTTAACCGTGTTACTTTTATTTCAGGTATTTCGATCCATTGCCTATTCGTAACTGGGAAAATGTGGAAATCAATGCGTACAAAAACAAGGTAAACGTGTTTTAAATCTATAAGTTAAGGAACTGTATGATACAAATTTTGTTTATAATGAATATAAAGTTAAATAAAAGTATACATATACAAGTTATGATATTATTATAATAATAAGTCTAACCTTGATGAGGTTTTGTACCTCGTATTTTCAGTTTCACCGTGAATGGAATGGTAAATGTTTGATTTGCTAGTCAAATTCTTAGATTACCGTCCTAAATTGAGGTAACTACATATTTTGTGCGAAAACTATAGTCTCAATAAATAAATTAATAAATTAGAAACCGTTTATAACAGTATTAAAGGGACTGTCCAAGTTTTGCCGTTATACGCGGATCGGAATTAGACACTCAGAGATTCGAAGGGTCCAGCCCAAATTTGGCGTTATATCAGGTTTGCCTTAAATCCGATGCTGTTTTAAACGGTTTCTACTGTACACAATTGTTAACTCATGTTAGCAATTCATTCATGTTTTGGATTACTTATAATCAGGGACTGGAATCGAAATCAGAATCGGGACCGAAATACCGGACCGGAAGCCTTATTATTTTGAAACCGAAACCGGAACCGGAACAGAAATAAAAGGTGTTACCCGGAACCGTAACCGAATCGGAACGATTATTTAATTTCAGTTTCACTGCCTACTGTAAGGCTTGTGAGGAACCGAAACCGAAAGAATCGAAGGAACGAACCGAAACTTTTATTGCTTTTATTACTTTGAAACTAAAAACGGAATCAGAACCCAAGGACAGTTAACTACTGTAGTTTACTGTCCTTGATCAGAACCGAAGTAGAACTTGTTGACTGGAACTGAAACCGTAATAAAAGGTGGTGAGGTAACTAGAACCGGAATCGAACTGGAACCATTATGTCGGTTCCACTCTCAGTTCGAGTAGACACCGGAAATTGTAGACTTTGTTCACATCATACCGGATTCTACTGAGTCGAATACTGAAAACCGTTTTTCGATGTATCAATCGTTCTATCCGTCAAAAAAGGCTTAAAAAATGCACAATGCACGAACAATGCAATATCATCAAAATCCGAACTCTAATTAATATAAACTATAGTTGTAGAAAAATATTGCAGTTGTCTCTTTGCGTTAATAAGCCCATATTAACTCTATTAAGGAATGCGGATTAAAGGCCCTTGATACACAGCTTCTACCGATTTCTCTTCGGATTTTAATGTTAATCGTGTAATTGAAGTTGTCTACATCAACTTCTAACATATAAGAAACTTCTAAAGATGTTAACTTGGTATGTACGTAAAAGTACGGCAACTTAATAACTAATATTAAAACACAGTTAGGTGATAAGGCAATCAATCTGCAATTGATATATCCGGGTTCGAGTCCTGATCACGCCAAGCTTTTCTTTGCAATTTGAATTCCCTAACTATTGAAACAATTCAAATCTTCTATATTCTTTAATTATTTATTTTTTACTTATAATATCTTAAAGCTTTGCCAACACTCTGACGGTTGACGACCGCTGGTCTAGTGAACCGCAGCTGCTTTCATTCCGCAACCAAATCATTTTATCACAATTTATTGAATATAAATAAAATAAAAATTAACATGATAATAAAATTTTGATTATGACAAATAGATACACATCAGCGCAGCATTGAGGCCCAGATTTCGTGGGTGTGCTAAATCTCACGTCTCGTGACATAAAGTAGACAGAGCTAAATTCGTATGAAAAACAAATTATAATGTGTAAATCCATTAAAATTTGTAAATCTTAATGATATTCCATCACTTATGGAATATACATTAATCATACATTAATTAAATAAACTCAATTAATGAAATTAATTGCTTAATACTACAACCATCTTCACATGTTCGTATATATGAAATTAAAACAAATAAACCCACGATTCAACTCTCCTCATTAAATTATAATTATCTACATTTGAAAACCTCGTGAAAAAGTCAAGTTCAAACAGCAATCGCACATGTCTTATTCCAATGCGAATACAACACGTGTGGAGATTACGCCGCAATCGTAATATGCGCATTTTTACCTTCAAAAGCTGCGAATATCTAAATAAAAATCGAAATACTTGAGCACTGTTGTCAAGTGCGAAACGTACCTTAAATTTAACCTATCCATACATTTACACAGTATAGCAACGAGCAGATAATGAAGGCAAATGCCTGAAATTTATGAAAACGTGGGTGAGATAAAATTGCGTAAGCGCGCAATTGAAAGCGACGTAAACGAAAATGAAATTTCTTGGCAAATCATCCTGTGCCATGTTATGCGTATTTTAATCTCAGCCACGCGCAGCGGATGCAAAAATAGTATGCATTTATTTTTACTGAGTGCTATACATTAGCAACATTATTTTACAATGTAAAATGTTACGTTTCACCGATAAGGTAATACCTAAAAGAATTTAAAATGCGAATTTTTCGAGAGACAAAGTAACAACTTAAATATAAACCTGGACAAACGGGTTTATGTAGCAAATTTAGTTCATGATCATCAATTTAAGAATCGCTTTCGTTTTCTTGTGTTATAATTTGACAGATGTGGTCGTAGTTATGCAACTGTTAAAATGCAACGAAATTGCATATGCAGCACTTATGTAAATGCATGTAAAGCAATCGAAAACGCAGTAATGAGGACCATGAGGACCATGAGGACCAAGAAATAAGAATGTGGAACATGTTAACACCTTTTATTTATATACTTGACCATGGCAAAGAAGGTAATACCAATAAATGACAGCTGGTATGTAATGTACACAAATTATGGTATAATTTACACCGAAGCACTTTGTTGTATAGGTGACAGGTTTTGAGTCTTTAAAATATGAATGAGATTATCAACTTTATCAACAATTTCGAAAGCGCATGTCTGAAGGATCCAGACGAAGGATAAGTAACTCAGTTACAAAATACAGCATACAAACAAAATTAAGCTAATTACCTCTCTCGATTAGCCTTGGAAAATCAATAATGTCTTCATTATTTTTTTCTTCATTATTTACAATTTTTTTAAATCAAGAAATAGAAAAACTGGTTCTTTTTCAGTTGGAACTCACTTGGAAACCAGTTGGAAATAACTTGGAGCAAATTTGGAGAGAATTTGAAAAATTTGCGACTTCCTTCATTGTAATTGCAAATATGTATTTGATACGTAGAATCAATATAGATAAAGAAAACACGCGCGAGAGGGAATCGGGCGGAACGTATAAAATTCGCCCGGTTTGTCGGTGTTCGCATGGCGCCTCTGCCACCGACAGAGTTCGCTTCGCAAAAGTTGTGCCGAAAAAATAAAACCAACACAGTTTACCGGTCCAATCGAATCCAAATTGCGTGGTACAGAAAATAAGATACCAGAGAAAGTTTTCTAAAGTTTAATAAATTGTGTGAAAAGCTCAGTTCTTCAACCGAATTCAATCCCGAACAAAATTGTCGACGTGCAAGTGTGGAATAAACGCATTGTTACAAACATTCATAAGGTACATAATGAATACACGTGTATTGTCATCAATTCAAATTGCTACACCACTTACTTGAATATTTGCTGAATATCAAATAGCAACGTAATATGCACCAAATAGCAACAAGAAGCACGTGGAAAATTTGAGTACATTATTCACTAATATTCATAACATCGATAGATAATCAACATGATTTAAGCGCGTCATGAATGTCACGAGTATCTAGAGAGTATCTAGGATTATCTAGACTAATACACTGCCAAAAATTAATTGATAAATAATTACTTGATAAACAGTATATTAGCGTGTGGAGTATATTTTTAAATGGTTTTGTAATGATAATGATTCTGATGATAATGATAATAATAAATATGATAATGCTAAATAATAATGATGACCTAAATCGTTGTACGGAGCGATAAATGATGATTAATTGTATTTACATATTATCGTTAATAGACCAGCAGTCGAGACGTCCGCAATTAATTAAAAATACAATTCTATTAATTCATAAGTTTATTTAAATAAAAAACAGGGACAATTCTCTATGTCAGAAATCGGATTCATAAATAATTTTTTTTCCTCAGCAATTTTCATAACCTCATAAATTTTTTTCTCCTGTTTTTATAATTAAACCCTGATGTTGATGTTTAAATTGTAATTTTAAATTGTAACCGAAATTAGTTGGTTCATAAAGAATAAATAATAATATAATTGGAATTGATTTAAATTAATTTATTTTATTATTCAATAATTCCAAGATTTCGTGGGATATTAATGAAGTTATAATATTAATAGTTTAATGCTGGTTCAGTTTTCAGTATTTGATAAAAAGGAAGTTAATATCCAGCATAACAATTGCAAAGGAATTTTAACAACATGGAATATGTAATCAGAAATATCTAAATTTGTATGGAGACATTTCCTAAATTTCAACATAATCGGATAATTTAATATGTATAAGATAACATAAAAATTTCAACAACAAGTTTAAAATACCGACATTTTCGAAAAAGCGATGAAGTTTACTCTGATTTACCGAAAGCTTCGGATTACTAAGATTGTGAATTTTAATTAAG
Organism: Tetradonia laticeps; assembly: GCA_025400035.1. NCBI lineage: Eukaryota > Metazoa > Arthropoda > Insecta > Coleoptera > Staphylinidae > Tetradonia > Tetradonia laticeps. The sequence goes on from JAODVP010136003.1 coordinate 17,040, forward strand.
CGTTTCAAGTGAATTCAAATTGTGAATGAAAATTGGTAATCGGGACACGAACCCAGAAATTTTCTATTTGCGATTTAAATTCATAATTAATGGACCAGAAATCTTCTTTATTATTATTTGCTAATAATATACTTGATACTAAATCATCTACAATTTAATTTATTTTTTCTCTCTATATATTCCGCTCATAATTAATAATATATCGTAGAAGATATTGAAGTCAACGTAATTAAATGTTTTTCTATGTCCAATAATTAAGAAGTAAAATTTTGAATTCATAATTATTGAACCAATAAAAATTCGTAATATCATTAATTATTCTCATAATTGTTAGCATTTAAATAAAATTGTTATTGGTAATTAAAACCAATAAGAACACGGAAACCCTGCAAAGGTTAAACAATATTTAATTAATTCTATGCACGAACGTGACTGTTATTATAACAATAAAACAAATTATAAATCCATAATGATAAATTATAAAAGATTTTTTTCTTTAGGCACAGTAATTAAGTTAATTACATATATTAATAGGTTGCAATTTTACTTCCACCGGATCTCTTTTTCCGTCCGCAATTTTTCAAAATTCTGCTAATTAAATCTGCTAATTTAAAGAAAATGCTATGACTATATTTATAGATTGCTTTTAGAAAATGCTTCTAAGTATTTTTAGCACTGAGCAACATTTACAACTTCCGGTTCTAAACGGAGAATTTGGATCTCGAAAAATTCGATTCCACTCGTCGATTGTAGTTTATACTATATATAAATATAATTTCCAGTTTAAGCCGGAAGTGTATTGAAATTTTTTACGCGTAAAACTTCATGAAGGTTACACTAATTATTTTATTTACGCATGTACATTCATTAAAAATTGATTTAAAAATTCATTATCTCCAGAACACTTACTTACGTTATTCAATCGTAAAGTCAAAGCGATAATTAACCATTTTAAAGGTCATTTATTAACTAATCTGCAGAAAAAATGGCTTTACTTCACTTACAAATCGTTGCGTTCATTGAGAACTTTCACTCATTTCATATCGCGCATCCATTGCTCCTTTGACACACAAACAAAAATAGCGGCGTTATAATCTGGCACCGATATCAAGTGCAAGTGGGGGCCACACCGCATCAAATTCATTGAATTAATCAAAATGATTAATGATTATAAATACAACTATGTACACTCCATTTGCATACCCATGATTGATGAGTACTGTAATAACAAAATTCGTTTTAATAAAACAGTTATTATTATAGCAACAAATAATTATAGAGAAATTAATATCTTTCCTATCATAGCTGGTAAATGAATCTGATTGAATTGTTCATCAAGTATTTGCGTACGATTGATTGACATTGTTTCGGCGTAGCCCGTGGCGTTGTTCGCCTTGTTGTCCGCACGCGCAGCTTTACATGAATTACAAGATTCATGTAAACGACTCTATATTTTACACCTATTCCCTCATATCACAAACGTTACACGTGTCGGACTCTCGAACCCTACAAAATTAACGTTGAATAAATAATTACCAATTTAATATGTCTACCAACAATGTAGTCGTAGATATAAAGTATCCATATTTACCTGGAATTTCTCACTTTTAGCATGTCGTTAAAAACAGTGATCATCTGCGCGATTGTGGTATTGAATGCATTGAGTGATGCACACAAGAATCCTGAGGTTACTATTAAGGATGGAAGGGTCAAGGGTGTATATAAGCTATCCCGGGGAGGGAAACCATTCGCCAGTTTTACTAAAATTCCTTTTGCAAAGGCCCCACTTGGAGATTTACGGTTTCGGGTAGGTACCTTCTCTTTCAAACCCTTCAAATTTTAGTAACGTTATGACAATGTTATAACTAGGCACCAGTAAAACCAGATCCTTGGACTGATGTCTACGACGCCACCCAATCAGTCCCCAAATGCATACAAAAAGACTACGTATCCTACAACTCACCACCAATTGAAGGAGTCGAGGATTGTTTATTCATCAATGTTTACACTCCTAAAAATGCCCTACCAATGCAATCAGATAAGAAGAAATTGCTCCCAGTAATGGTGTTCATTCACTACGGCGGAACCTTCTCCGGAACCTCCCAACCAGAATCAATTGGACCTGAATACTACATGGATAAACAAGTCCTTCTAGTAAGCTTCAATTACCGTCTTGGAATCTTCGGTTTCTACACCACACTTAACGATGACGCTCCGGGTAATTACGCCAACAAGGACCAAGTCGCTGCATTGAAATGGGTCCAAGAGAATATCAAGTATTTCGGAGGGGACCAAGACCGTGTGACTATTTTCGGACAGAGCGCAGGAGCTGGTGCTACCCACCATCTGCTACTAAGTCCATCGGCGAGAGGTCTCTTCCATCGACTGATCAGTCAAAGTGGAACTAGTACCTGCTTATGGGCCAGGCCTTTGAATATACTACAAACCGCAATCTTCCCCGAAAGTGCTAGAATAGTAGGATGTAATAATACTGATACTGCTGCTCTTGTGGAGTGTATGAGAACCGTGGATGCTGAGAAATTGATGAATTCTGATGTTTACCTGAAGGTACACTCACAAGGTATGAATTTTATTATTAAAGTTAATGTAGTTATACTTTTTAGTACTTTGTACGAGACCCAACAATTATTTATACGATGGTTATCGAAACGCGTAGTGAGAAAAACCCCGAACCATTTTTGGAACGTGACCCGAATGAGATTATTATGAGTGGGGACTTTCCCAAGCTGCCGTGGATTGTGGGGACCGTCGAGAATGAAGGAGCTTTAAAGTCGCCTCTGTTTATTGATGGACCTGTACGAGAGGAATTCCTGGCTCGGTTCGATGAGTTAGGCATGCAGGAGATGCTTTTCGATGTGAGCGTACAACCCGATCAAATCTCTACCTTCTGGGAGAAGGTCAAGTGCTTTTATCAACTGGATGATATCTCCAAACTTAGCTTGAATGAGATAATCCCGAGGTTTTTACAGGTAATATATAAATATCACTACAATATTTACACTAATATTTTGTGTATATAAATAGATGTATGGTGATCGATGGTTTATCTATGGATCTTATCAAGGAGCTCTCATGCACGCTATGCACGGACATCATCCGATCTGGTATTACAACTTCAACTATACTGGAAGTATGAGTTATGCAAATACAGTATATGTAAAAGATACTGAAGAAAAGTTGGATTTTGATTTTGGTATGTGTTCATTAATTGACTCTATATTTATTGCTCTTAAATAAGTAAATGTTAATTAATTATTTTTAAAGGGGTTGCTCATTGTGATGATCTTCTTTATACATTAAACTCTCCCGAGTTCTTCCCAGACTATGAAATGTCGCAGGAGGAGCTTCAAATGAGCAAAATCATGATTACTTTGTGGACCAACTTTGCAATAACTGGGTATGTGCACTTTCTAGTTATTTTTAAATTACGAAATTCCAATTTGTATTCTATAATATTCGTTGTTTCTCTTAGAGTTCCACATAAGATGTGGCAACCACTCCCTAATATTTCGGGACGCAATGCTACCAATAAGGATCTGCACTATTTGGACATCCGTGGACCCAGTAACATGGTGTTAAGGAACGACTATCACCGGGAGAGAATGTCTTTTTGGGCCAATTCAGGCTTATTCGAGAATGTGCCAGGTATTGAGTAAAATTATGGTTGGATTTGTTACCTACATGAGTATCTACTACGTAAATTTATTGCACTGTAATAAGGAGGCTTCTTCATTTATTGTATTTAATGGTAAGATATTTTTGAAATAAAATGCTATGAAATTTAATACCTATTCTATTTAATACATCAACAAATCAAGGTAAAGAAGTTATCACAATTATGTTCAGAGGGTCGGAGGGTGTTTCTAATTTTATAAAGGAAAAGTTAAACAGCCGTATGCATAATGTTTTTAGTGGCAACTACGATCATTTTAAACAACAATTTGACAGTTTCTAATGTAAATCGCATTAAATCAAGGTTAGTTAATAATATACAGGTTATGAACTAACTCAGCATATAGGCCAATT
>JAODVP010136114.1:8629-21058 GCA_025400035.1 Tetradonia laticeps
CTAAAAGAAATTTTAGATTTAAATAAATACACAATTGAATAGTACCTAATCTAAAGAATTGTTTATAGTTTTATTTATATTACATAACAATATTACAGTATAATTGCAAGAAAATAATATTTTAAAGGAAAATTCAAATCATGGAAATGACTCTAGTACGTAGGCAACTTAATATCCAGGAAAAACAATTCCGATGAATATTCTGATTAAAATATAACATTTTAATATTATTAGCTTTGTATAGTCTAAAAATAGTCTAAAAATGTCACAATAATTCTATAAATATCTATAAATGTCTAAAAGTGTCTAATAATGATTAAAACTCTCCATAAATGTATGAAAATGTCTGAAAATATTTTAAAATCTATAAAAAATCTGTAAACGTTTCTACTAATGTTTATAAACCTCTATAGATGTTTGAAAACCATCTGAAAATGTCTAAAAACCTCTATAAATGTTTAAAATACCTAGAAATATCCATAAGCCTCTATAAATGCGTGAAAAAGTGTAAAAACATCTAAAACTATCTGAAAATGTCCAAAAAATCTATAGATGTCTAAAAGTGTCTGAAAATGTTTAAAAATCTTTATAAATAATGTTTGTAAAGTGTCGTAAAATATCTGCAATCATCTAGAAATGTCTCGGAGCTCTAAAAGTCTTTGTTTTTTATTAATTGAAATAGAATTACATTGCTTTACATTTTTATAAACTCTACCTTCACTTCAATAGAGATAGCAAAAAATCTAATTCTTTCTTCCAAGTATCCAGGATTGCTCGTTCCTCTGTTGAAACTGACGGTGGAGGAAGATTCCTAAAACATCAAATACATTAACATAAATAGATAACGACAAATAAAGAAAAATAAAGATGAGGTATTGTATGACGTACGGTGTATTTAAAGGCGCGAATTCTTCAAATGCATCAATCCGTTCAAATTTCGTGATAACTTCCTTACTGATATCGAACCTCTTATTGGGGTCTATTGCCTTTCGCTTCTCAATGTTCGGATCATCAAGTTTGGCGACATAGCGAGAATTATACAGCGTCAACGTGAATGTTTTCTCCCCAATGATGAGATCACACAACTCTCCTTCATGGACATGCTGGGTGTTGAGGTAGAGACGTACCTTGTTTCCGAAACGCTTAGCAGCTGGATTTCTACGTGGTGGAGCATGCTTCCACACATCTTTTGTTATTTCCATTCTCTGAGCCATTATTCTAGACGTTCTAGACTGGATCTAACTATCACGGCAATACCGGAGTGATCGTAATGCTTGAAAAGCTTAAAAAGCCAAAAATGTCAAAGGCACCAATGACTTGCAGGGTAGGCTTGTTAGAACAATTGACAATCAGTGAGGGTGTGTATCCGAGGTTATTTAATAATTGACCTTGGGTGGTACCCAACATTTGACAAATCTAAGCTTACATGAACTAAATCGAATCGATACAAATGTTTATAGTTGCTATGTGGGATTCTTAAACAATTTCTTAATTAAAACTAAAATTGGACTAGTATTTCAATTTAAAACTTTTGTTAGAGAAATGATTGCTCCTATCGGCAAAATTGGGAACTAGAAGTTTGTTTGAAACTAAAAGAAATTTTAGATTTAAATAAATACACAATTGAATAGTACCTAATCTAAATAATTGTTTATAGTTTTATTTATATTACATAACAGTATTACAATATAATTGCAAGAAAATAATATTCTAAAGGAAAATTCAAGTCACAGAAATGACTATAGTATGTAGGCAACTTAAAATACAGGAAAATTCTGAATATTTAACGCAGTAAAATACATAGAAAAATGTTAATATTATTAATTTTTATTTATATAGGTAGGTAGTAAGTATAATTTTAAAGTTCTTCAATTGAATTTATCAAATTAGTGATTATGAATGATTTTAGATATTAATACACATAAAGTTTTTAAATAGTAAAATATCTTACTTGGAATCACAAGAATTGATTTATTCGAATGAAATACAAATAAAGAATATGCAATGCAATTAATTCCACATAATTATTCAGTAAATTCAGTACATTAAACTATAGACAACTATAGACAACCCACTACACACATTAATTAAGGAAACCAAACCAAATGTTTTTATAAACTAAAATCTACTGTGCATTTGCTTAAATAACACATTTATATAAGTAAAATCCACTCAATAGACTTTTATTCATATATTGAAAGTAATTATATTCACTACAATAATGTAAACATAATATTAATCCTTAAATATGTCTTTAATTTCAATTGTGCTTCCAGTGCCAACTTTACCAGTTACTCTCTGCAGTTTCTCAGCAGTTTGGAAGGCACTACTCAAAGATCCTTCATCATTGTCTGTATTTAAGGATCCTTGAAGTAACTGTGCCTCTCTTTCCTTCTTCAACACCGTTAGAGCCTCATCAAACAACTTATCAGAATCACACACTTCTTCTCCATATTGCAGCTCCAATTTGTTATAAATACTTATAAATTTCTGTGTCAAACTCTGTGATTGATGGTTTAACAAATTAACTGTTCCCACTTTGCCCAATATCTTATATAACTTACTAAAAACATGACAACATCAACAATAATTAAAGCATGAGCTGTAGAAGTAATTTACACTCTGATTTTGTCCTCTTCGTAATAAATATCTTGGAGTTTCATATTAGGCGCGGGTCTATCAAACCGTGGTTCTTCCTTCGGAGGATATGCTTCATACAGATCAAACCAAATTGGTCGATCATTGTGTTTCAATGCACCGGATTGAATTAGTCCTCGAGTTCTGATAAAGAATTTGATTAACAATAATTTATCAAATTATATCTACTTACCTGGCGTAAATGGTACTTATCTTCTCCAGTCGACTGTTTGCCATAGTTATGTGTGATTTATTTGTTTTATAATGTATAATAAGATTTGTTTAATGAAATATTACCTTCACGCACCGCTGTGCATTTTAGGGTTATGTGTGTTCAATAAAATCAACGAATTTATTAATATGTCTAAGTTACAAAAAATATTTTATGAGAATACAATTAATAAAATAAATAGTACATATTGATTTACTTAATTAATATATAATTTAATTAAATATTGTAATGATTGTTATGTTTGGAATGGTCATACATAACATAGGCAACCAAATGTACTGATTTTCTATGAATTACTGTTAGTCATTCAAGATTATATTATTTGTTTATGTTAATCACGAATTGTAATTGACACATAGAATGGGTATGCCTGATTATCACGCTGTTTATAAATAATGCCATATTAATATAAACATTAGCAGAAATCTCACATTATACTTGTTTTTTTAAATTCAAATAAATAAACAGAATTTCGCTGGATTCGTAAACTTTTGTTTTAGTTTCTTCTTGCGCCGTCGCAGCCTCCTCGATCCATACGCATGCTTAACTCGCTCAAGAATACACCGATTCGCAAGAAAAACACGTGCTAAGTCTTCCTATTGCAAATTTAGTGTTTTTGGTTATAATCAAAGCGGCGGTAACTAATAGTGACTAATCATGATCGATTTGTTAAAATCAATCAAGTCACTTGTGAAGGTAGAAACTGTTCACACTGATAACAATGTGTTTAAATTACATTATAAGATCACGGCGATTATTTTGGTGTTTTTCTCCATATTGCTTACCTCTAAGCAATATTTTGGGGATCCCATTGATTGTAAAGTAGATGTCAGTGAGAAATCGTTAGTGAACACCTTTTGTTGGACGCATGGGACATACATTATGCTGAATACTATAAAAATGGAAAGTAAGTACGGGGATGAAATTTTATTTTGTTTTATTTGACATTTGCTATAGGTTAGGTTGGGTTGAATTGTGGTTATTAGTTTACCTAAACATAAATTTCTCCTTAAATGACGTCATTGAATCACATGAATGTACACATCCTTAGATAACTTTAATATTTTGTGATTTATAGCAGGCTTTTCGATTTCTGACGGGCAACAATAAAAACTTAGGGTAAGGTGGTTGCCTACACTTTAATATCAAGCAATATAGGGGAGACCGGTCATAATATCAAACTTTTTGGGAGTTTTTAGAATACGGACCCGGACCGAAACGTAATTCCGGTCCGGTTACGTTCCAAGCTTATTTAAATGTTTCGGTTTCGGTCCTTCAAGCAATAACGGTGATCGTAACCGTTCAGATTTCAGTCTTATTCGGTTACAGTTAACGGTAACGATTTGTTTTTAGAAAATTTATAGTACGCGTTGTAATAACAGTTATCGGTTTCGGTCCGAGTCCGGTCCGAGTCTCTGGTTGTGATTGATATTACAGGCGTGTCAATCAATTTGTCAAATTTATGCAGTAACTATTTTAGTAAAGTTATTGTATAGAATAACTTTAGTAAAGATCTGTGTCTAACTTTGTCTCAATATTGACAGATGAACTCTACAGTGGACTTGGTACAAACACCGGTACAATCTCCCCATACGACAGGAGATATTCCTCCACCAAGACTGACAATAAAGGCTTCATAGTACAGAAGTATTACCAATGGGTGTGCCTCTTCTTCGTCTTCCAGGCCCTGCTGTTCTACATCCCCAGGTATCTCTGGAAGACCTGGGAAGCAGGCCGCATGAAACTGCTCGTGAAGGACCTGGGCGGACCTCTGGTGACGTCCAATTGGAACGCCGAGAACAAGATGCGGATTATTAATTACTTAATATCTCGCAAATACGCGCACAATTGGTATGCGCTGAGGTTCACATTCTGTGAATTTCTGAACCTCTTTAACGTCGTAAGTAATCATTTACTTCATGAATACCTCATCATCATTAGGTTAAATTATTAATGAAAAGATCTTGTAACTGGGAGTCGAACCGGAGACAACTATATTGCTGGTATAGGGCTCTAACCTTTGAGCTACCATAGATTAACGTCTTATTAATAATTTGAACACAACACGATTGTTAATCTGTGGTAGTTCAAAGTTTAGAGCACTATAGCGGCAATATAGAGGTCTGCGGTTCGATTCCCAGCCACAGGATATCTTTTCATGAATAATTTGAACCCAATTAATGTTGGAGTATGAAATTTCATTAATTAGTCATTCTACAAATTCCACAGATTCTACAAATCTTTCTCACGAACTGGTTCCTCTCCGGATACTTTATCGATTATGGTTTTTCTTTGTTTATACAAACTGAGATAAGCCCGATGACTCAGGTCTTCCCCAAACTCGCCAAATGCGACTACAAATTCTACGGAATGAGTGGGAGTGCCCAAAACAGCGACGCACTCTGTTTACTGCCCTTGAACGTCCTCAACGAGAAGATCTTCATCTTCCTCTGGTTCTGGTTCCTCATCCTGGCGGTGTCTTCGTTCTACCAAATGCTGTACCGCGTTTGTTCTTTGTTATCTCGCACATTCCGGGAGAAGACCCTCCGCGCGCGTTGCCGCTACTTAACACAGAAAACGTCGGATGTCATCATCAACAACTTCTCCCATGGCGACATGTTCTTCTTGGACATGCTCTCCAGGAACGTCAATCCCATCATCTACAAGGAGCTCATCATTGATATCGGGAATGTTATCAGCGAGCGTAACAGTTCCGTGGGATATGATGGCGAAGCAACTATTATGGTTTAAAGGTAACTTTATCCTTCATTAATTCTTCATTATTCGTAAATGGTTCTAAACCAAAAAACAAAATTCGCTTTTGTCTTGATTATGTTATATCTAGTAATAATAGGAGTAGGTTTATTTGTTCTTATTTTTGTAATGTTGAGGAACATTCGATAGCGCAGGTATTTTCTGGAAATTGACTTTACCTTTATAAAAGAGGTCAGAACCGCTAGTTTTATAGATTGGAGAATCATAGGTCAAATCTGCCAGTAGGTAAGCATATTTTCCTAACTTTTGTATTGCAACGGTTTTGATAATTACCAAATGATAAATAATAAAATAATAAAACATTCCACAAAATTTTTTTATGATTTAAAAACCTCGGAATATCTCGGATCTATCCGAGTCTTCCCGATCGACGGGACCACCAGCGCCACCACCAGGTCTTGTAAGCGCATGCGCACACAATATCGTCTTTCAAATGTTTCCGCCATTGCAAAAAGTTGCAATCCAAGAAGGCTGTGAAGTGAGTTTCTAACTTTTTGCTTGTAATCCTTGTAATCTTCGGAATCCAATATGAACAACACCAACAAGTAAGTAATAAGTGCATCTTAAACAACAATAAGATTAATCAAATGTACTTTTAAAGTCATTTAGCGTTCCCACGTCCTACACCCATGTATGCGAGGGTTACACCTCCATTTTATCCTATATTACCAACAGGAATGTTTATCCTCCCTCAACCACTCCCGATAAGGTACCATCTGCCTTATCCTCCACAGTTCATCCCGATTTTCCAAACCGGTGGTCGCATAAACGCCTTCGAACCGGTCCGGGTACCACGAGCCAATTCTACAGGTGACTACAGCTCAGCCTTTGCTACAACTGCATCAGTGCGGCCCAACAGATCTAACTTTGCAGGGCGTAGCAATACCAGCACCACGACCGTCCACAAGCATACCCTGAGCTTTCCGTATGGAAGCCCAAGCAAACTGGTGGATACAAGATTGCTTGGAAGGGAAGCACCTCCATCCTGCCAACATTGTAGCTTCGTGGGCACTGGAAACAATCGTCCGAGGACCGCTGCGAATGGTCTTCCTCCGCCGTTGTTTGGACTTCCGCGTATGGCTGAGGATTTTCCCAATGCGGAAAGGATCAGGATGATGAATTTGTTGGATTAGAGGCTTCATTTTGGAGTGGATAATTAGTTATGAATGTGATCATTAATAAAATTGCATACTTTTTCATAAACATCATCTATGTACTAACCTAACCAACTCTTCAACTTTTAAAACTAATTGTAAGTCATACACACAAATAAACTTCTGTCTGATAAAGTTTGAAATTGAGGATTCATGACGATTATCTTGCAACCCTGAACGATTGTACTCATCATAACCTCAAAATCCTCAAAACATTAGTGGGATTAGTGTTTCTTTTAGAGTTTCCCACATAAACATAAAACTTGTGAATATGAATGTTCTTTATAAATATAATTACTCTAGGATAATTCGAAAGGAACTTAATATCAGGAAATCCCTGGCATGTTACTGCACAACACAGGTCAAAACCCCAATTGTTGCTGTGCAAGAAGAACTTAGACCACCTCGACGACGATTCCTGCTTGATGGGCCAAATCTTAAGGACTTTTTCAAGGACGAACACCTTAAGAATGTGGAGCACTTGCAGGAGAGTGAAATTATACCATACCTGAAGGCAATTCCAAGGTCAGGCAATGGAAGAAAAGTCTTTTTTGATATCTATGGATGCCAAATGAATGTGAATGATACTGAAATCATCTGGTCTATTCTACAGTCTAATGGCTTTATAAAAACCACAAATCTTAAGTCAGCCGATGTGGTACTGATCATGACATGTTCGATCAGAGAAGGTGCAGAGGAGAAGATATGGAATAGGTTGGCCTACATCAAGGGAAATTTTAAGAAGTACAATCCAGGAGGAAAGATTGGGATTCTTGGCTGTATGGCTGAGAGATTGAAGCAGAAGTTGTTGGAGATTGATAAAAGTGTAGATCTTGTAGCTGGGCCTGATAGTTACAGAGATTTACCACGAATGCTTGCTCAAACTGACGATAATCAAACTGCTATTAATGTCATGTTGTCTTTGGATGAAACTTATGCTGATGTAATGCCAGTAAGGCTGAATGAGAACAGTGTTACTGCATATGTGTAAGTAAATCTAGTAAAATTTGCTGTTTATGTTACTGCCATTACTGTACACATTGTTATGTTGAAGTCCTGCGGCTGTATCGTTGCGATTGAGTCGCGGGTGCCGCGTTGTGTGTGCTAGACCCTCTTTGCAGCTTCCATCCCTTTTTTAAATTTTAAAGTAACTTTGAAGCTGATTTTTTATGATTATAACAAGATACTTTAATGGCCGTTCGTGTAACAAGTCACTTTAATTTAAAAAAAATCATTTCTATAGTAATTTAAAGTAAATTTAAAGCCTATTTTATGATTATAGTAAGATACTTTAACGGCCGTCCTAGTAACAAGTTAGTTTAAGCCTTAAAGTTACTTTACTGGAAAAAATCATTCCTATAGCAATGTAAAGCAACGTTGAAGCCTAAAAGGCTTAAAGTGACGTAACGTAACCACAAGGATTTAAACCGACTTTAAAAACTAAATAATTTTCTGTAGTTTAAAGCAGTGAGTGGAACCGAACTGCAATAATGGTTCCGATTCCAGTCAACGGCTTCTATTTCGGTTCTGATTCCGATTCCGGTTCCGGTTCCAGAATAACAAATGTTGCGGTTCGATACGTCGGTTATTTTCGGTTCCAGTTCCTGGTTTAAAGTAAAGTAAGGTCATTTCAAGGCTTGCAGTGACTTTAAACATTATAAAAAACTACAAGAACGACAATTAAAGCAATTACTCTATAGAAGGACTTGGAAAAATTTACTAATTATGTAATAAAATACAATGTACTTTCAGATCAATCATGAGAGGTTGTGACAATATGTGCACATACTGTATAGTCCCTTTTACAAGAGGAAGGGAACGTTCGCGCCCTCTCACGTCCATAGTAGACGAAGTCAAACACCTCCGAGACAGTGGTGTGAAGGAAGTAACACTCCTGGGACAAAACGTGAATAGTTATCGGGATTTGTCACAGGGCGCAAATAAAGGCGTGCCCACTGTGATGGCGAAAGGATTTAAGACCGTCTACAAAATAAAAGAGAGTGGGTTACGATTCGCCGATTTACTGCAGCAAGTCGCCAGCGTGGATCCAGAAATGCGCATTCGCTTCACCAGCCCGCATCCCAAGGACTTCCCGGACGATGTGCTGGATGTAATCCGATCTTCAGCGAATATCTGCAAGAATCTACACCTGCCTGCTCAAAGTGGGAACTCGAATGTGTTGGAGCGCATGCGTCGGGGCTACACAAGGGAGACTTACATGGAGCTTGTTGACCACGTACGTGAAGTTATTCCGAATGTTGCTTTGAGCAGCGATTTTATTTGTGGATTTTGTGGGGAAACTGAGGAGGAGTTCCAAGATACCTTAAGTCTTATTCATCAAGTCAAGTAAGTCTAAATATATAAATCAAGGTTAATTAATCATGGGATGATAATATTCTTATTTTAGGTACAACAGTGCCTTCCTATTTCCATACAGCATGCGTGAAAAGACAACAGCTCACCGTAGATTCCTCGACGATGTTCCACACCCCACAAAAGTAGACAGACATAACCGTATGGTGGACGCCTACCGAAGTGAGGTAGCTGCCCTAAACCAATCACAAATCGGTTCTTGCCATCTCATCCTCATTGAAGGCTTTAGCAAGCGCTCCCAGAACTACCTAGCCGGTCGTAATGACTACAATGTGAAGGTAATCATCCCTGCTGGGGACATAGGCGACGAAAACGACGCTAATGCAGCGCCGATCCAACCAGGGGACTACATTGCAGTGCAGATAAACGCTAGTACATCGCAGGTTTTGAAAGGCATACCTCTGTATCGCACCACCTTACAGAAATTTGATCGTAACTACAATCACTCCTATGTAGGTGTGTCCCCTACCAAACTGCAGACGCAAATTATATAAATATAGAATTTATTTGACACTCAACTCGTGCAATATGTAGATTTACTGTAAAAAATCGGAACCGTTGTCAGACTAGACTGGAGGAGCCCAGACCATCCATCTGACAACTGGGGGAGTTGCCTTTCGAGCTGCCGTACATCTTGGTACTGTAGCCAGAGTCGTTGTTGGCGTCGCGGTCGGCCGCAGGGTGCGCCAGCATGCGCGCCGTGCTCTCGAACATCTTGGCGGAGTCCATCGGCTCGGGGGACGAGTGCAGTTTGCTCGCGTCGAGGAGTCGCATGCGGGCGAACCGCGTCTGGTCGGTGAATCGAGCGCTGTCTTGCGAGCGGAACTGCTTCACTTTCACTATCGGCTCCACGTGACGCGGTTCGGGGCTGTAGACTCCACTGCGACTGCGCGGACTGGCTAAAGGCACATTTTCGTAACTGGGAGCCACCATGTTTGTATCGCCCATTGGTCCCCGTACCTGTACAAGACGCAGCGCTTCCTCGTCTTCGCTACTCTCGCTTTTGTGTGCGTCGTCAAGGTCGTGCGGCGGGGGGGATGATCCGCGTTGGATCTGGGCGACGAGCTCCTTCACTGTCTTTCGATGTTCTACTGTTGGTGTCCCATCTAGTTTATCCATGCTCCTAGGGAGAAATTCATTATTAGTGATTTTTCGGGATCTTTGGGATTTTTGGTTGATTTTAGGAACTTTGGATTTACATGTCGAGGATGATGATGGGGCCTACATCTAAGCTGAGAATTGGTTGAATTTGATAAGGTTTATGAACCTTGACAAGCTGTTTTTATAGAGATATAATAGAAATTACTTAGCCATTTGAATCGCAGTATCTTGTTTATGATTAGGATCCTCCAGTAGTTGAAGACTTTTGCTCCGTGTTAGAGTCCGCACGTCTATTTCCTTAGCAGGGACATGCACCCGCTCCGAACAACGTCCCTGGACGCCCCGGGTAAGTTTCTGTTCCAGACCAGTGACGCGCTGCCCTAACTTGACTTGTGCCTTTTGCAGTTCCCTCTTGTCCTTCTCCAGCTTGGCTTCGAGGTGTCGGAAGAGCGGAGCGCAGTAGCAGGTGTACCCGACGCCAACAGGACCTTTGCGAATGTTCCCCGCGAGGTCCAGGTAGTATTGCTCGCCGCGTTTGAGCGGCTCTGTGGGTAGAGTGTCGAGTCTGGGGGACGGAAACGCCTCCGGATCCGGATAGTAATGACAGCCATAAGGGGACCACTGGCTTTTGCTAAGCGGCTCAGGTTGCACCTGCGGGGACACGCTGATCTTACTAGGTTTGCTCGGCGACGCTTTGGACTTCAAGCGCTTCTTGGCTTTGGCAATTTTGCTGGATGGTACTGACACCTTCTCGTCTATAATGGCAAGAATCTCGTCCAAGTCCTTCCGCACGGCGATGTCTCGTGCCGTCTCGTTTTGTTTGTTACGCATGGCAGGGTCACAACTCGCTTCCAAGAGGATGCGCGTGAGTTTCCGCCGACCCATAGCAGCGGCGATGTGCAGTGCGGTGTCCCCGTTTTTGTTCTGCTCGCAGACGCGGCACTGCGCGGAGATGAGGATGCGCGTGACCCCCGCGTGACCATACCGCGCGGCGGTGTGTAGGGCAGTGTCCCCGTAGTTGTTGTGCAGGTCCGGGTCACACCCAGCGAGCAACAGCTCGCGACATGCTTGGTTGTGTCCGTTCTGGCAGCAGAGATGCAGCGCGGTGAAGCCGCCAGCGTTGCACTTCCGCAGGTCGGCGCGTGCTTCCGCCAGGATGCGAATGGTGCGACTGTAGCCTTTCCAGGCCGCCTCGTGGATGGCGCAGTTGCCGTGCACGTTGTCCTGCCGATCGACCACGGCGCCTTTGGCGAGCAGCAGCCGCACGACCTCCTCGTGCCCGTCGGCGGCCGCGCGCTGCAGCGGCGTGCAGCCCGCGCCGTCCGGACTGTCAACTTCTCGCGGGGCGGCGGCGCCCAGCAGCTGCCGCACGACGGCGGCATGGCCGGCGCTGCAGGCCAAGTGCAGTGCGTTGCGGCCGAGCTCGTCGCGCGAGAACTTCAGCGAGCGCGTGCCGCTCGCGCCGCCGACCAAACGCGCGACTGTGGTCGAATCGCCGCCACTCGCTGCCGCCCGCAATGCTGCGCCACCACCGCTCATCCGCTGCAGGGCAACCTGAAACCATACCATTTAATCTTAGTACCTTTTAAATTCACAACAAGGTATGTAATACTAAAATAAGTAATAATAATAATACATCTTTGTAAATACGCATTTTCTAACTTCAAATGAAAATTTGGGGACGTTGTGTGAGGAAGGAAATCTCAGAGTCAACTGTTTTGTTTCATCTCACATCTGTGATGACCAGTAGAACAAGCTTCATGGAGGAGCGTCCACCACACCTTAGTAATGCATCATTAGACGTCGATTGTTATCTAACAACGACGTCAATTTATTCATTAAATTATCAATGAATACTGAAACCCTGAAAAAGCCAGGCCCTTCACTATAAATACTACACAATTGATTTAGACTAAAATTTATATTCGTAATTTCTGCAACTTTTTTTTTGAAAATTTAGTGGAGGAACCCTCCTGACCCTCTCATAAGACAAAATAAAAAACAAAAAACAACATTACTCTTCTTCCCCACTCCCATCCTCCCTCAGCCATCTCCTTATGTCCCCCGTCCGCCCGTCCCAAACCTTGTCCAGCTCCCGGCACCCTCCAGCGAGGTGAGTGAAGGTATCCTTCCCCTCTTCGCACAACGCACATCTCA
>JAODVP010136225.1:6225-22771 GCA_025400035.1 Tetradonia laticeps
AAAATTGGAAAATTGATAAATTGTTTCTTCGACAATCAATTAAACGGAGACTTTATTAATCGAAAAAATGACCAACCGAAAACTTGCTTAATTTAATAATAGAGAAATTGATTAATCTGATAATAAATACATCAATTAAACGAAAAATTGATTGTAATTGAAGAAAAAAACTGTGATTTTGTAATACATATCTAGTTCAATTTTTAAAATTTTTTAAAATAAAATGAATCGCAAATTTGAAATATGGAACTATTAGATAATCGATTGAACGAAAAATTGGAAAAGTAAGAAATCGCTTAATAGAATTATGCAAGATTCTATTTAGATAAATAATATATTATTTATCAAAAAAATCTTCCTTTCCGACTTTTCGATCGATTTTTCAGTTCTAGTTTCGAGTTTGCTTCGATTATTCGATTTATTGATTTTTCGATTTTTTGATTAATCGATTATTCGATTGTTTTATTAATTAATTGATTTTCTAAATAATATTTATTGGATGATTTGATTTTTTTCTCTTTTTCTTTTTTTTTCGAAGTTTTGATTTATCGATTTTACAATTAATTGATTGTTCAATGCTGGGATAACTAAATTTTTCTCGTTTTCGATTATTTGATTCTTTTATTTCCCGATTTTTCGAGTTGGTTGTAATGTTAGCAATCTAATCGATTGTTTTAAACTTGAGTTTTTTGGATTATTTTGATTTAGCTAATTTTTTTTATTAATTCTTGGACCTTTTCTTGGATGATTATGCGATTTTTCGATGATTTGATGTTGCAATGAATCAATTATTCTGTTCATGGATTTTTCCATATATAGATTTTCCAATTAATCGATTATTCGATTCTCGGAAGACTTGATTCTTCGCTTTTTCAATTTTCGTTCCCTCGATTTTCCGATTTTTTTTATTTTTCGACTTTGTTGTATTAATGTTAGCAATGTATTCGATCATTTTAGTGTCTATTCGATTAATTTTATTTCGATTCTTATTCTTCGATTTGTTGATTCTCCGATTTTCTGATTTTTTTGATATTTCGTTTTATTAATCGTTTATACAATTCTTGGATGTTTTTCAATTAATCAATTAGTCGATTCTTGAATGGTTCTATATATCGATTTTTCAATTAATCGAATATTCGATTCTTGAAACACTAATCCAATATGGATTATACAATTCTTGCATAATTTGATTAAACAATTTATCTATATTTCAATTAATCGAAGACCTACCTAGTTTGATTTAATTCCCTACATTAGATTCTGATTAATCCTCTTTGTAATAATTCAGTCTATCAGTTAATCCGTTCTACTTTCTTTTAATTATTCATTTTAACCCATTAACTTTCAAACATATAATTTATTGAACTGTCTGAACTGAATGTGACAGTTCTCTGAGTTAATAATATAATTAACAATCGATTGTGAAATCAGTTTTTAGACAAGTAAATAATGCATTTTACTACTTATCCAACTACATGTCAGTATTATTTATGCTAATTACTAGTTAGCGGCAAAATTATAGTTGCTGTCAATGCAAGGTGAGCTTCGACGCCTTAAATTACACAATTCATTGTTGCTGGTGTGACTTAGTTAGTGTTACATTATCTATAAACTAAACACTTCTAATCGCTACAAATATGTAGATATCTATCAGTCCATGTCCTGTGGCACGTACTCATAAAATAATCGCTAAAAATGCGATGAATAATCACATACTTCACAATTGATTGCGAAACGTATCAATTGACTTAATTAAAATGCATTAACAAATTATAACTGTACAGGTAAGTAAGACTCCATTAAAAATTTTATAATGCTATTGTTTGTTGACAGATAAATGGTTTTATCACAAAAATATGAAAATCATTCACTGATAATTTATAACCGCATAATTGGCGTATATAATGTTATCTGGTGAATATTTATTACTATTAATCGAATTGTCAATTAGTCGTTTAATCGATAATTTCATATATTCATTTTTATTTATATTTTTGTGTTACTGAGCTTTATTACAATTTATCGATTATTCGATTTTTGATCAATTGATGTTGCATTTATTTAGTGAATCGATTATTCGATTTTGTTTTAGCGTTCATTTTGATTTTTGGTTTATTTCTTCAATTTTTAAATTAATCGATTTTCTTTCATTCTATGAATAATCGATTATTTTCAATGTTTGATTTCTGAATTTATGGATGTATCGATTTTTCGATTAATTGATACTACGATTATTTAGTGAATCGATTATTCGATTTTTCTACAATTTTTAAAATAATGGATTAATAAATGCATTATTTTAATAGTAACAATAAATTTCAATAAATTTATGTTAAGATCAATCGACATAAAACAGTCGATGCTTATTAGATTTTACGATCTGCCCTTTATTGTTTATTTGACTAATCAATCGTTCAATTAATTATTTTTTTAATTACATTTTTGATTTATAGATGATTACTCTGGTGAATGTAATAACAACACCTATTGTAGTTCATGTTGCTATCGCATAAATAATGGTGGTTGTGAGCAGTCATTATGTTTTTAATTCAATTAAAAAGCAACAGTGCCAAATGATTAACGGGCGTGCTGATCACATGTTGGTATAGTGTGTAATTTACACCGTTTCGCATACCTGTGTGCGCATGCAAATATGACGTACATCAATGCGCACCACAAGAAGCCGACTGCACTTGCTCGCTTATTCAGCGCAGGTGATTAATGTGCACTTCGCACGAACATGCTGCATTTGTAGAGTTTAACGCGCTTTGCGATAACAATGTGCGCGCAAATGTTTAATTTCATTTACAAATTGCATTCGAACGATATATCTACATTCCCTCAGAACCAGGATAATGCGTATATCATGGTTTAGAACTTTTTGTTTTAAATGAATATTAGCACTACATCGATTGTTTTCCATTTTTTGATTTTTAGAAATATTTGATTTGCCGATTTGTTTCGATTTTTCCCTTTTCTGCTTTTCCGATTTATAGATTTTGTGATTTTTGAAATTTCTTATTTTCCGGTTTTATTTTAAAGTTTAGTTCGAAGATTCAAAGTGTGATTTTCCAATTTTTAGATTTTTAAAATTTTGTTGGCTCAGTGATAACAATCCATAAAAGATTTTGTTACATTTTGTATTATGTAATCCACTAAAGAATTTTCCAAATTTTCGAATTTTCAAAATTTCAAAATTGTAGGTTTTCGGTTTTTGCGATTTTTCATTTTTTTTAGTTTTAGATTTTTCATTCGTTCGATTTTGTTCTATCAATGTTAACAAGCTATAATGGATTTTTGAAATTCGATTATTCGTCTTTCCTATTTTTTGAATTATCGATTTTTTGATTTTCCGATTATTCGCTTTTTGATTTTTGGATTTTCTGATTTTTCTATTTGTGCATTTTGTTCAATCTTAGAAATCTATAATAGATTTAGATTATTCCATTATTTGAGTTTAAGATTTTTCCATTGTTTGAATTTAAGATTTTTCGATTGATTTGTCGTTCTTTTGAGTTTTACGTTTTATGATTTGCAATCTAATTGATTATATTATTAAGTTGACCTTCTTGATTAATCGATTTTCAAACTTTCAATTTTCCTATTTTTAATTTTTCGTTTTTGTTTGTCAACGTTAGAAATCGATTATTCTAAACTTTAGGTTTTCAGATTCTTCGATTCTTTCAATTTTGAAATTTCGGTTTTTCGATTTTCCGTTTTTTTCGATTTTTCGATTTTCCGATTTATTGTTTTTTGAATTCAGGATTTTTGTATTTTTGATTTTGTTGTGTCGATATTAGCAATCTAATCGATTATGCAAACCTATTACTCCATTATTCGATTTTGTTCGATCATTGATATTTTTAAATTTTAGGTTAATCTTTATCGAATTTTTAGATTTTTTGAATTTTGATTTTCCGATTTTCTAATATTCAAATTTGTCGATTTTTCAATTTATCTATTTTTTGAGTT
Organism: Tetradonia laticeps; assembly: GCA_025400035.1. NCBI lineage: Eukaryota > Metazoa > Arthropoda > Insecta > Coleoptera > Staphylinidae > Tetradonia > Tetradonia laticeps. Next base: position 10,198 of record JAODVP010136225.1, read on the forward strand.
TTGAATTTTTCAATTATTTGTTTTCTTCCAGTTTACCAGTTTATCGCGTCTTTGGATTTTTGGATTTTTGGACCTTCAGAATTGTCTATTGTATTGTATCAAAGCTAGTAATCTATAATCGATCTATTCGTTTCGACGCTTATCCAATTTTTCGATTTTGTTCTATCAATCTTAGCATTCTATATTTGATTAAATTTTCGATTTTTCGATTAATCGATTTTACAATTTGTGAATATAATAGATTTTTTTTAATTTTAGAAATAAATTTAGAATAATCGATTATTTGATTTTCCGATTTTTTGAATTTCTAATGTATTCGTTCTTGGAATTTTCGATTTTCCGATTGATTTATTGTTTTTTAAGTTTTGAATTCTTCGATTTTACGATTAATTAAATATAATAACGTGTTGCTAGTGTTTGAGTAATTCGAATCATTTTATCACCAATCTATAATCTAGGAAAGTATTTGTACGGATTTTAAGTGAATTTGAATGTGAGTTAGCAGTTCCTGCAGCATTGTCGTGACTAGCATAGGTTTGTGCTAACATTGATCAATTATAATTGGTGATTTACCGTAGATCATGATCACGCTGGCCCAACATGCACTCGGGTCTAAAGAGCATTCCGTTTTGCGACTGCAACACATTCATGCGCTTTTTGCCGTGCCAGATTCGCTAAATAAAGGCAAGCAGACCCAGCGTGGCAATATTTTATCAGCGCACAAAGTGTGCAGAGTGCACGCTAGCAGGAGAAGAAAGCGCGGATTTTTAATGGTTTTTAATGCGTTTATGCTGAAAATGGAAGTTGGACAATCAAGCAATCCAATAGGAACATACTAGTTTCTAGTTACACAATTTTTAATGCATCACGAACGAAATAAATCAAGACGAAAACGTTAAATGATGTTTATATTTTCACACGAACTTCTTCAGTTGTCTTTAATCGATTAAATAATAAATCTCTTATTTGTTGAATTCTATTATTTGAAAAATCGATTAATCGTTTTTCAATTATGATTTCTTTAGGATTAATCATTAATTTTCCAAGCGATCGAATGTTATTGATATATAATTAAATGTACTTGCTTCACAATATTTAAGTAATGCCAGAATTTATTCTCTCGCCGAGCAATAATTTCCAGAGCAATTATTACGCCTGTCACCAATGGAAATATCTCGGCAGTTGTTGGGTGTTTTTCTCGTGGATTCGGCGAACATGCACCACACGAATACGTGGCTTGTACGCGAGTAAATGGCACATAAATTCACATTAAACGAAACCAACGAATCTAACGAACGTGCGACCGCAACTCTGCGCGCAAAAATCGATCTGGCTTTGTGTGCGCTGCATTTGCGTATGCACGTCGCCGGACCTTTTTCCGCCTGCTCATAATAAATTCCGTCTATCGCATTAACTTCAATTGAATACCAATATGGTATCGACGGCCGGCGAAATGGGAGTGCACGAGATCTGCACGGACATCGGCGAGTCGGCAACAATACCAAATGCGGACGCAGGAATCGGAGATGACACAAAACACACCACACAAAACAAGAGTAACGTTTTATTTGAACTCAGGGAAGGTTGGATATGTTTCTGGTTTAGATTATTTATACGTTTCACAATGGTTGTGAAATCCACAATGTAGAGTTGGAAAGTACGTAGGTTGATTATTAAAAATTTATAATCGATTTTGTTGTACCAATGCTGATAATCGATACCAATATACAATCGATTTTTTTAAATTTTTAGACTTTACGATGAATCGATTATTCGATCTTTCTATTTTCCGATTCTTCATTTAAGCGATATTCTATTTTTCGAATACCTACGTAATCGATATATGGATTATTCTATTACATTTAATATAATAAATTTTTAGATTTATGATAATGCATCTTTCAATTACTCGATTATTCGAATTTTCGATTGATCTATGCATCGATTACTACATTCTGGAGAGTATTATTCGAAAAATCCATAAATAGATCATTTTTTCGAGTAAGAGATTTTTCGCTTAAACGATTAATCGAATGTTCAATTAAGTAATTCTTATTATTTTTATTTAAGAATCGGATATTCGGTTTTTGCATTTATAATTTTTTTGTTTGTTGATTAATCAATTCTATTATCCGATTACTCTAGTATTCCTTTCATGGAAGAACTGATTTCTGATGTTTAGATATGATTAATTGATTGTTGACATAATCGATTGTGTGGTTTTCTGCTCAATCACATTTTCGATTATTACATTTTTGTATTAATTAATTTTCACTATTTTCGATTAATAGAAATTTAAAATCTGTAAAATTATATTATTTAGCTATTAATGGAAATTTATAAGCGAATAATCGATTAATCGAAATCAATAAAATACTTGAAAATGAACACATTAATCGTGTAATCGAAAATAAAGATCGATTAATCGATTATTCTAAGGAAAATATAATCGATTAATCGAAATTTAATATCGATGAAAGTGTGTAATCTATTTTGCAATTATTGGATTTATAAATTATTTCCTTCTTGGATTAATCGATGTTTTATTTTTTAGACTAAACCATAATTGAATTAATCGAGTTTCAATTGTTCGATTAATTTACTCCATTCTCATAGTAGATTAATTGTAAAAATCGATAAATAAAATATATTTTCGAATAATAGATTTGCCGCGCTTTGCATCAATCGATTAATCAATATTTCGCTTTGGATTTTTCGTTTCCATACTTGGATTAATTGATTTTCGAAGAATCGGATATTCAATTTTTGGATTTATTTTTGTGTTTGTGTGTCCATTAATCGATTTTTTCAATTGTTCCGTTGCTAGGTTAGTGCTTTCAAGGAATAAATCATGTCTTGTTTTTATGATTAATCGATTATTGCCATTATCGATTGTATGGTTCGCATCTTATTGTTAATCAGTTTTTCGATTATTACATTTTTGCATGAATCTTTCACTTTTTCCGATTAATCGATTTTTCAATTTTTAATTAATTGCTTAATAGATTTTTTTCAGTTAATGATGTATCGATTATTCAGTTCTTGAATTAATCGATTTTTCAATTAGCTAATTATTGTATCGATTATTCGATTTTTAAATCAATTTTAAATAGATACCAACTTTAATTAATCGATTTTCAATTTAAATAACTCAATTATTTTATATCATCCTGTATAGTTGTATACACACTCGACTGTATTGCTAGTCACACGTAGCGGCAGTCATTCGTCGCGCACCGCGATAAGTTCAATATTCAACACATGTTCGAACAATCATGTTGTTACCTAACACGCGTATTTGCATAGGACGCCGACTTGCCATGCGATGCGCCGTGTGTTCACCAGAGCTCATCACGCGAGTGTGCCGTGTGTCTGTCTCTGCATCCGTGCGAGGTTTTCCGCCCGCCCGCCTGTAAAGTGTGCGCACACCTGAATTTACACTTGGCCCCAGCACTCCGCCACTCCCGGGCACAATGCGCACGTCGGATGTTGCCTTTCCGCGCTGGATAAAGCGGTATCGGCGGCAATTGATAGCGAATCTCGACTGGCGCGATGAAAAGAAGAGTAAAAGAAACGCAGCTCCGACGAAACGGCATTCCAATCAGATAAACGTGACAATGCTGGCATAGAAATTGGATGCTGTTATACTTTTCTTCTGGTCGCTGGACAAGCGAAGAAAATTATCTTTAATATTGGAAAAATTCGATTTATTGAATTAGATTCATTTTTGATTTTCAATTTCCATTAATCCATCATTAATCGCTTATTCAATTTTAGTTAAATGAGATATTCTTGCTTTAAATTTTTCGTGTTTTAAATCAATGTTAGTAATCTTTATCCACGTATTAAAAATTATTGGATTATTCGATTTTTAGATTGTTCCGACTTCGATTTTCAGGTTTTTCGTTATTTTTTACCGATTCTTCGATTTTTAGATTAATCTAAATTATTTTAGATTAATCGATTGTTCTCCTTTCCGATTATTCAAGTTTACGTTTTTTCAATTTTCCATTTTTTGGGTTTTTCAATTTTGGATTAATCGATTATTCTATTTTCAGATATTTCGATTTTTTTTATTTTAGATTAATCGATTGTTCTCCTTCCCGATTATTCAAGTTTACGTTTTTTCAATTTTCCATTTTTTGGGTTTTTTAATTTTGGATTAATCGATTATTCTATTTTCAGGTATTTCGATTTTTTTTTTTTCCGATTTTTCAAGTTTCTGATTTTTCAATTTCTCACTTTATCGTTTTTTTAAATGTAGTATTAATCGAATATTCTATTTACCGAAGTTTCGATTTTTCGATTCTTCAATTTTACGATTTTTCGATTTTGTTATATCAATGCTAGTAATATAATCGATTATTTTAAAGTTTTTTCGATTATTTAAACTTTGATTTTCCAATTTTTCGAATTTTGTACTCTGTTTTTTTTATTGATCAATTTTCAATTTATGTTGATAGAACTTTTAATTTACTTCGATTAATCGATAAATCTCGGTAAATCGATTAATATATTAATTTTGAGGGCTCGAATTTTTAATCAATTTTAAACTTCGATAAGGTAATCAGTTTATTAAATCTGATTCATCGATTATTTTGTTACTTTCAATTAATAGATTATCTAATGATTAGATTCTAGTCGATCTTCAATTTTTATTAATGGATTTTCAGTTACTTTATAACTTTCAATTAATAAATTTTATCTAATCGATTTGTAATTTTGAGTAATCGGTTGTTTTACCGAATAATAATATAATCGATTAATCGGCTACGATAATATATTATAATCGATAATATAATTAATTGGTAACATAATTGATTACTCGAACTTTAATCGCTTAATAGAAATCGGAAATCATTGATTAATCGAAAAAAATTCACGAAAATGAACGAATAATCGTTATTGTTAATGGATTAAATAACCTATTATACCAAATAATAAAATCATCGATTAATCGAAGTTGGCAGAATAATCAGTTATTGAATTTTTTTTAATTAATCAATTAATAGAAATCTACAATCTGTAAAAATATTTATCTATTAATCGAAATCAATAAAATATTTGAAAATAAACAAAGTTTATCGTGTAATCGAAAATAAAAGCCGATAATAATCGATAAATATAATCGATTAATCGAATTTTATAATAGATTAAATAGTGTAACGTCAAGTATTACGTAAAACTAGATAATTCGAAGACTTATTCCTAATTAATTAATTAACTCATAGGACTGGAAATTAATTGATTACATACTGTAGATATGAAATTGATTATATATACGATATCTTAATCATATGCATGAAATCTTTTAAATTTTACGCTGTACCCAATCTAGCTAGTTAATTAAAATTTTCTCACACGTCTACTAATTATTCCTTAATCCGGTCTTAAGTAATTCAATTATTTTATGACTTGATGAAAGTACGACGTAGGTAAGTGGGTGTGTAATTACTCCAGTATCAACTGCACTTTCGAATTACTTACCTACTTAATCAATGGGAAATCTAATGATGAACTTTTTGTGCTTCTTGTGGTTGGAGTGCCTGATATTTTATGTGCTTCCGAGAGGTTGGGTAAGTGTGGCCATGCAAATTCACCACGGTTATTACACGTTTACGGCTTTGTTTTTGCAATTATCAAAAAGTGACCTAAATGCATTGCATTGTGCACGTTTTATAGCGCAGTCGGAACACATTTGTTGGGTGTGTTGGGCGCGTTGGGCAAGTTATAAAGTCATATATTGGCGATTGCGATGTCCTGGTCTGGTCGTAAGTCGTCAATACCATGTTTGTCGCTATCCACTCGGTAAGCGTATGTAGGCTGCGACCAAGCTGATTGATTGATTCGCGCAGTTGATCGTCATTCCTCCGGAGCGCGGATTGTGCACTTGATGGATGCACTACTTACGAGGCTTTATTCGTATCTTGCATGGGTTGTGACTAAATGCGACTAAAGTATTACATTTGTTATAAATAACGAAGACTTGCAAGTTACTCGATTATATTTTTGTATTTTTTAAAATAAATATTATTATAAACGATGAATTATACTTTAGAAAATCTTGTTTTGGAAAATATAGAGCTGATAAAGTCGAGTCAAAAATGTTTTTATAATTTTTCGATAGCTTTGTTAATTAAAAAGTTATTGAAGCCTAAACATTAATAGAATTAACGAATCAGCGTGCGGTAACTAAGCAACTGCACCCCACACTGGGCGCTGCGCGGTACCCTACGCACTGTGCTTGAACAATACTCGCACTATGATTGGTCAATTTTATGAATCTTTAATTGTCTATAACTTTTAAACTAAGCAACGAATCCAAAAGTTTTAACATGCATTTTTACTCATTTTAACGAAGTGTATCAAATGGAATGAATATATCTTTGAAAATTATTAAATTAATCCTATCGATTAATATGTATAATAATCAATTGTTATTCAACTACTAATCGATTCAAAAGTAAATTTACTGGAATAATAATTTTAACCACAGAAAGCGATTAATTGATGTCTTGCAACCCTACTTCATTGCTAAAAAAACCGCAAATCTTAATAAAAACAACTTTAAAAACTTTTCAATCCATACACCCCTGTTTTCGCGTGAATCAAGATGTCCCAATCGAATATTCAGCATGCAATTTATTTATTAATCGAACCGATTGCCACAGTACAAATTCCCACCATGTCGATGTAACACATCTTTAACGGTGGCCGCGCTGCGCAACTGCACTCTCCTGCATATATAGGTACAGTTGCGCGACCTAGCTTCTTCACGCATTTCGAAAACGCGTGCACATGCTCGCAATTAATCCATTTGCAAGCCTTAAACGAGCGTCCCGCGCATTTCGACCACATCAAAGGATCGTCAACAACATAAATTCACTCCATCAAGCGAGACAGGCGCTGGAAAGCATCTCAACCGTGGCGTTTTTAACGAAATACTGCAGCTGAACGCGTAACATCTCACATCTTGTACATAATATGAAGCAAATGTTTTAACTTTTTAATTTCCTCCACAATTATTGAGGAAGAAGTGATGCGGAAGAAGTTATACTTCTTTCGGATAGATATTTAGTCTTTGTGATGATAAAATGCTTTATGACGCCAGAAACTGGAAGTGTTGGTAGTGTCAGTAAGGCAAAGTCATTAACCACGAAGTAAGATGAAGAAGAAGAATAAATACGATCTGGGTGTAATTGCCATTCGGAGAACAGGAAATCCATAAACGTCAAGCAATGACCTGATTGGCATACACGGAATTCTTCCAAACGACCGCATACAACAATAACAACAACAACCACAATAAAAACAAGAAAGCAAGTCGTAAAATCAGCTTTATTCTTGCTCTACATTAATCGAATATTTTCAAAAATATATACCGTTAGACGCAGCTCCTTAAAATGAGTAAAAATTTATTTTAAAGTTTTTTGATCCGTTGTGTTGTTTAAAAGTTATTGGGAATTAAAAATACATAAAATGAACCAATCGTAGTGCGAGTTAATGCAAGCACAGGGCGTAGGGTGACACGTCGCGCCCTATGTGGGGTGTAGTTGCTTAGTTGCTGCACGCTGATTCGACAATTCTATTAATCTTTAATCGTCAATATCTTTTTAATTAACAGACATATCGAAAAATGATAAAAACATTTTCAATTCGTTATTTAAGCTCCTTACTAATGTCTACCGAAATATAAAAAAATTAGTTTAATTAATTGTTTAAATTGATTTTCAAAAATATTTACCATAAAAACGTATTTAATAAGTTTTCAATCCGTTGCGTATTTTAAAAGTTTATGGGCGTTTAAAGATTCATAAAATAGACCAATCAAAGTGAGATTGGATATAAATTATATATAAATTAAAAAATACATCAAGATATTTATTAATGAGTGAATTATATAAATATAGATGTTATCTATCACTCGATACTAGACAATTATGCATTAATAAACTTGTTTGACATGAATAAGGCTCACTGCTTCAACAAAGAAATAAATAAATGCATAAACACCTTAATGAATTCATAGAAATATAAATGTATGCATTACCCTAGCACACAGTTCAGCAATCAATCATTCGCACATCACGTATCGTCGTCATTAAAGTCATCATATCAATTTCTCTCGGTTCCAATTCGATTCTTCGGCGCAGCTTCCATTATAGTCAAAAATGCGCATTTCTAATGCATCTTGTCACACGCAGCGTAGTTTATAACTCGTAAATATTTTAATCAAACGATATTCAAATCGTTAAATTGTCCTTTGTCCATTTTTCATTTGGTGATTTATGAATCACTGCAAATCAATGAATCTTGATTTTAAAAAATCTATGTAGTTATACAATTATAAAATACATGAAGATGTTTATTGATTAGAGGATTATATTGACACCAATTTGTATTGTTCCGAAAATAATGGTAATTTTTTACAAGTCTTGTCAGTGAAATTGATGATGATTGCTGTCTCGAGCTTGATAATGCATTTTGTGAGTTACGTTCATAGGTTATGTTCGCCATAAGCGGTTAACTGCTTGTCTTGTTGACATGGCTATCAGTGTGATAAATAAATAGCTATGCATAGAAATCAATTATTATATCTGCGCGCAACGTTTGAATTTCTTAGAATTATTATTAGAAATATATTGGTAGAATTGTGCTGTATTCTGAACATAATTATAAGGTAGTAATTATAATTATGTTTTTTTTTTCGGTTTCCAAAAAACTGATCGATTGTTTCTGGTTAATGGATAATTCATCGATTTTTCGTGATTATTTAGGATTAGCCGATTATTTCCGATGAGATCGTTCATCGATAGAATCGATAATTAATTGATTTGTTCGGTACTTGATTATTCATTATTTTCATAGATTAATCGATTAATTAAATGCGCGAAGAACTGTACAAAGTAGGAAATCAACATTCAACATCATCAAAAACATTCTCAGTATAGGTAAAGGTTAAATACAGGGGGGAAAATGTTCAGAGCTGGAGAAAAAACGTTACATCCGCGGAAAAACCTTTAATACGGGAATTAACATCTTCCAAGGAAAATTTCTTCTAACTATGTGATCACAGAAAGGTTAAATATATGAAAAAAAATAAAAACGTTCAAAGCGAGAATAACTGTTTAATATGAGAAAATATGTTAAATAACAAGGGAATGTTGAAAGTGGGAAAGAAGGTTAAATTCGGAAATAACGAAACAAAGCGGAAATAAGCAAAGGACGTTAATTCCGGGAAAAACATTTATTGCGGAAAAAATATGTTACACACGAAACAAATTTTGCATTATGTAATCAGTGTCCAATTACATCAAAAACATTTAATATGGAAAATAACATTAAAAACCGGAAATAACGTTCAAAACGGGACAAAAAATGTTACATCCGCTGAAAAACGTTCAATACGGGAAGATGTTAATTAAAGCAAAAATTCTTCAAACTATGTAATCACCGTTGATTGACAGGAAAAATAATTACAGCCTTATTCATAAACATTAGTTAACTTTAAATAATATTTAAATATTTTGATATTCATTTCTATTAAACAAGCAGGTAAAGCTTATACAAATCAAAGTAGGATTGCAATACTTGCTACACTTTTTTAAATCGGTGCTTAAATAGCTGTCACATTTAGCAGCCTTCGGAGGTCGTTTAAACCCAAGGTTGTAGTATTAACTTTTAAATAACTTGCCAGAGACGAAGTGAGGCGTAAGGGGAAAATTCCGTCAGCGCGCAGGCTGTTGCGGCAAATGCACGCTAGGTGTGCTAGTGGTAAAGTTGTTTATGCAATGTATACGACTAGCGCGACCTCTAACGTGATAAAGTGTAAAAGAAGGGCAAATACGGGGGAAAAACGTTTAAAGCGGGAAAAACGATTTAATATTGGAAAATACGGCTAATAAGCGGACAAGGTAACGTTGAAAGAAGCTTAAATTCGGAAATAACGTTCAAAGCGGGAGAAAAACGTTAGATTAGGGAAAAATATTTAATGCGAAAAAAAGAATAACAGGAAAGAACGTTTAAAGCGGGAAAAACATTTTAATATGAGAGAATACGGTAAATAAGGGGACAAGGAAACGTTTAAAGTGAGAAAGAAGGTAAAATTCGGAAATAACGAAATAAATGCAGAAAAAAACGTTAAATCCGGGGAAATGTTTAATGCGGGAAAAATATGTTGTATATAAAAAAAGTTTAAATTAGGTAACCAGCTTTCAATAGCACCAAAAACATTTAAAACGTTATTTATTTATATTCATAATCTCTTTGTACCCATTATGGGCGTCGAGTAATTTAAAACGTTAAATAACAGAAATAACGCTCAAAGTGGAACATACAAGTTTACATGCGGAGAAAAACGTTTATTGCTGGAAGATGTTAATTAAAGGAAAAATACTTCAACCTAGATAATCAACGTTCAATAGCAGCGAAAACAATTAAAGTGGTGTAAAAGAAGGTTATATATTCAGGAATAAAACGTTCAAACCGGGAAAAACAATTTAATATTGAAAATTCAGCAAATATGGAGATAAGGGAACTTTGAAAGTTAGAAAGAAGGTTAAGTTTGGAAATTACGTTCAAAGAGGTACAAAAAACGTTAAATAAGGGAAAAAGTTTAATGCGGGAAAATAGGTTATATGTCAATACCACCAAAAACAATTAAATGGGAAAGAAGGTTAAATAACGGAAATAACGCTTAAAGTGAGAAAAAAAGACGTTAAATCCAGAAAAACGTTTAATGCGGAGAAAAATATTAATTATGGGTCCAATCAAGGTAAACGCCGTTGAATAATAGCAAAAACAATTAAAGTGTAAAATAAGGTTAAATATAGGGAAAAACCGTTTGAAGCGGGAAAAAAACGTTTAATGTTGGAAAATATGGTAAATTAGAGGACGAAAGTTCGAATTAGGCATTCATCATTTACTATAACGTTCAAAGTGAGAAAGAAGGTTATATACGGAAATAACGCTTAAAACGGAGAAGAGAAGTTAAATCCGTTTAATGTGGGAAAATACGTTAAAAATGAGGATAGAAATGTTCAAATTATACTTTCAATAGTAGCAAGTTAAAAGCACGAAAAAATTTTGTAAACGGGAAATAAGCTTAAATACGGGAAAAAAGTTTAATTTGGGAAAGAACGTTAAATATTGCAAAATATGGTAATCAACATCCTGCAAAAACGTTCACAGCCAAAAAGTTCCGAGACATACGTTATAAGCAGGAGAAAACGTTGAATAAAAAAATAAAACCTTTCAAGCGGGAGAAACCGTTAAATTCGCAAAATGAACGTTGTACTATTCTGCAAATCAACATTTACCCATAGGAACGAAACCGTCAAAAGCGGTCAAAGCGGGAAAGTACGTTAAAACCGAAAAACAGTTTATGTTGGAATATACGGTAAATAAGGGAAATAGCGTTTAAATTAAGTCATTCACATTCAATAACTCCTGAAACATTTAAAATATGAAAGAAGGTTAAATAACGGAAATAACGCTGGAGGAAAACGTTAGATCCGGGAAAAAAAACTTCAATGAGGGAGTAACATATTCTCCCTCATTGAAAAAAAAAACGATAAAGTAGCAGTACAAGCAGCAAAAACGTAAAATGAGATAGAATGTGAAATAATGGAAAACGTTTTAAGCGGGAAATAACCTTAAATAGCAGAAATATTGTTCTAGCTGACAAAAAAAACGACGAAATTAATTTGAAATAAACAATTAAACATGGCTATATATAGTAAAAACAATCAACATGATAAAATATGCATGTTGTCTATATTAGTAGATATCTATTATTATTATACCAATCGGAAGCCATGTCATCAACTCCCCCGCTGATAGAAATTCATTGATTCATGATGTTTGCAGTGCGCACAGCGCGCAACGTGTGCAATCAGTAGGAAACAGCTACATTACATTACCATCGCAGCGACGCGATGAACTCAATTTGGTTTGACACGAAATTTCCACTTAATAATGAAGACGTTTCCTCCCATCGCGCGCCGACAGTGCCGATATCTGCGCATTGTCGTCGCTTTTTCTGCGCGGATATTGAATGGAATAAAGTCTTTTGTCCTCGAACGCGCTCCGGGCGCCTGATAAAAACGCTAGAATAAATCTTCCGCGCCAACTGCAGCCGCATCAGCATCGACATCTTCACATTGCGCACATTGGCTGTAACTGGCCAAGTGCACGTTGCGACGGCGTGTGTTTGTCACTGGCAAGCGGGAAATCGATATTTTAATAATATTCCACCCTACAGCCGTCAGCACCTCGTCGTCGTTTATTAAACGCCTTTTTGACTTATGATATTGATCCCTTGGTGCTTTCCTCGTGCGTGTTAAACGTGGCCATTGATGTTGAATGAAATATATAGTATCTCGTCTTCGGTCAAACTGAAACGGTTTTAGTTTTGGGTCCAGTGCGGCGTATTGTGGAGGCGCCGGGCGCTAGACAAGTGTAGATATCACTGGTAGTAGTAAAACTGTCGAAACAGCAGGAATATTAAATGTCCGAGTGCGTACTACATGAATTCTAATTTTATACAGATTTTCAAGGTTTCGTCCAGATTTTC
>JAODVP010136225.1:22871-43427 GCA_025400035.1 Tetradonia laticeps
TAGTGCTCGTTTGTTCTGTATTTAAAATTTGTTTCCTCTTTAAGCTTTTTTTTTCGCTTCGGACATTTTACGGTATTTTACGGTATTTATCCATGTTGAATTATTCTTCTATTGTTTTTTCCAGCTTTCAATATTTTTTCCCGCGTGTAAAGTTTTTTATCCTAATTCTAGCGTATTGTTGATTTTAGGTTTTCTCCCGTACTTAACATAATTTCCCAACTTAAAATTTTATCTCTCCATTTTTCGAACTTTCTTCCTGCATTTTATTTTGTTTTGTCCATTTGTTTAAGGTTTTTGTTATGTTTATTCGTGTTTTTGATGTACTTTAGCAGTAAGGAAATCTTTCGCATTTAACTTTCTTCTCCACTTAAACATTTCTTCCCGTCTCGTACGTTTTCCCCCCTTTTCAGATTTTCTTCCAGCTTTGAATGTTTTTCATCTAGTTAATATTGTATTCCGCACTGTATATTTTTATCTTGCGTTTCTCCAAATTTGCAGAACTTTCCGCAATGGAACGTTTTTGTTTCGCATTTAATCACATCAATAATACTTTCTTGTGTCATAATACCTTATGTCATATTAAAAACGGCGCCATGTTATTCAACGTTTTAGTAATATAACGTATCGCATAAAATATTGATGAGGAATCATTCTTTCTAAAAAATAGAATAATCTCCCGCATCATAATGTCAATTGTACTTCTATTGGTATTTAAAAAATTTCCTCATCTAACCTTTTTTCTTGATTTTTTTAACGTTTTTCTCATCTTTGAAGGTTTTTCTCTTTTATTATTCCTTCATTTTCCCATTTTCAGGAAAATTATTTTATTTTATACCTAGTATCTCATATTTTCCATTTTCTACAGTCGATTTGCACTTTTTTCCCTGTGTATAAAGCATAAGCATAAAGGATGTGACATTTTATCGTCGTTTTTGCACATTTTCCGGAACAACTCAGAAATTCCAAGATATAAGAGAGTTTAGGTATATATACATGCAAAACACTGTTTTCTGCACCATTTAATCTTTATGTTAGTGTCGCTGTATCTATTTCTGAGGTAATGCATGCTGCAAGTTTGTAGGAAATGCGACCGCGCCTTCTTTCTCGTTCCTTTTTGTTTCCTTTCTTACCTCCTTGCAAGTTCATGACAAAGCGTTTTATCTAATTGCGAGGGGAATATATTAATGTAGATAATTCCTTGACCATTGTTGATATGAATTTGACTTTTGGACGTATTCAGCAGGACGAGGGACGAAAACGTAATTCGATTTATTGGTTGAATTGTTGTAATTTATGCAATGCCATTCTGGACGCTTGACTCTCTGACTCACGCAATGAAGCGTAAATTTCCCCATCGATTATGCCGACTCGCCGACGCTTTCTTCGCCAAAATCAAGCAAAACTACTACTTGCTATTCAATGCAAACTCCACTTGCACTACTTTATCCTTTGCGTACTTGAAGTTTTTTTCAAAGCGCAAAGAGAGCAATGAATTTCCTTCCAATTTAATTTATTTTTTGTGTTTGGATGGTTTTAGAGACGAAGAGGTTATTAACGAAAAGATATATTCATTAAATTTTATTACGCTTTTTAAATTTAAAATTTCTTAATAACCGGCAGTGTTTTTTTCACGGTTTTGTTCCATTTCGATCCTTTTCAAAACGTTTTTTCTACTTTGCAAAGTTCTGAATCGAACGTTTCTCTCGATTTTTCCATTTTGAAGCTTATTTTTCGAATTGAACATTTTGAATGATATTGTACTTGAAAAAACCTGAAATTCGGAATTTCTCCGAATTTGACCCTATATAACTTTCCTCCTTGATCATATAGAGAAATTCTAATTGCAGATTGAAAATCAGCTACTGTAAATCATATAAAAAAAGAGTTGGAAAATTACAAACAACAAATAAAAAAAAAGTGTGTCGCACAGTGTTAGCAATAGTAATGCACAGTACGCAAGGGATGGGTTCAACTCCTACTAACGATTAAACTTGTTAATTTATTGCTGTTACCGCGAGTTTCAATAGAAGCAATCACTATACAAGCAAGTTTAGACCAAAAAAATCAATCTACTTTCCTCCTAGAGGAAATTTACATACAGTCTAGTCGTAAATAAAAACAACGAAATCCTCTAGGATTTATCTACTTCCAAATTAATTGTAAGTAAGTAAAAGGAAGCTACGATTGTATGCAACGTTGAAACTTTGAAACATTGAAACACTTGGTAGATACGCCCAGACCATTTGCGTATCATTCCCATCGCGACTGGTCGAACTTAATTACCATAAATCGACTAAACTGCCTCGCAACCGCACGATATAAATATGGCACCGTCATGATTTATCAATTTGAGGGTGCATCCGCACCATTCACCGCCGCGTGGCCCACGCGTCCGCATGCAAAGCAGCGCGCATCTTGTTTAGGGCGCTAAACGACGCGCATATGTCTGTCACGCGGCGTGCCGATGCAAGATAAGTTAATATTGCGCGCAATGCCAGCAAAGTGATGCCGCCAATGGTGTATTTCAGCCGATAAGCACATCGATGACAGCCTGAAGGCGTAACGTATTACTTATTGCATATTATCGACCAGGGTGCGCACTCGACGCGCATTTATCACGCGGAGAAGGTTATGGCTAGGAATACCGCGACCTGGCTGTAATTAATTATGTACAATATTAATTACGTCCAATTTGTGTATGTAAATTTAACGCGGGCGTGTTGCACGCTGAGATGAGAGCGCTGAGGTTAATCTGTATAATCCCCTGAATCATAATTGCGCATGCAAATTGGAATTTAAGGATTTTATGTTTAGTTTTATTCTAATGCACACGAAATGAGCGCCCGGTTATAAAATTGTCTTATATATTATTATTTTTTTATTTTTAATATAATTAATTTTTTTATATGTAGAACATTAAAGTCATATTAAAGAACTAACAGAAAGTGTAGTTTTTATATAATAGTGGTGATTTTAAATCTGCAATCTGATTTCCTCTATCTGGTCGTGGAACAGAGTCATACGGGGTCAAACATGAAGAAATTCCGAATTTGAGGTTTTTATCAATTGCAATATCTTTTATTCATTTACATGTTAGTGTCTGTGAAAAACGATTTTAATTGTCTATTATTAAGAGCAGTTGACCAATGAATATGTGCATTTTACTATTGCTAACATTGTGCGACATCTAATTTGTTGTTTGCTCTCTGAGATGTTTTAATCGTTTTTATATAATTTAATAGTGCTGATTTCAAATCTGCAATCAATCTGATTTCTTCTATATGGTCGGGGAAGAAAGTTATATAGGGTCAAAGTTGGAAAAATTACGAATTTGAGGTTTTCTCAAGTGCAATTTTTTATTCACTTACCTTAGTGTCTGCAAACAATTATTTTAATTTCCTATTATTAGGAGGAGTTTAACTAATGAATAATCCTTTAAAATATGTGCATTTTACTATTGCTAACACTGTGCAACATCTAATTTTTTGTTTGTTATCTGTGACGTTTTAATCGTTTTTATATAATATAGTAGTGCAGATTACAAATTTGCAATGTGATTTTCTCTCTCTGGTCGAGGAAGAGAGTTGTATACAGTCAAAGTTCGAGAAATCCCAAATTTGTTGTTTTTTTATTTACTTACTTCATTGCCTAGAAAAGGATCATAGTTGTTCAATTTTTCGTTTATGATAATTTTTGTAAAATTATAATCAAATTGTGAAAAATCATGAAACCACAAAGAAATTCACATTGGGCGTAAATTGTAAGAATGCAAATCTAACTTTGTTAGAAACTCGAGAAGAAATCCGAAAGTAGGAAACCCATCAGGACAACCAGGACACGCAGAACCTTTTGTCATTCGAGCATAGAATCTAAGTGTCTAGCTAGTATATACTCGCCATTGTATAAAAGCACAAAACGCTTTCATCGCGCACCGCTTTGTTTTTTAATTAATTTAAAGCCGACTGAATTATGCACCGTACGCTTTATTAGTATTTCATGCAAACGGAATGTGTTTTCATTGGGGCGCACTGTTAAAAATCGATTAGGCGTGCGGTGTATGTGACAGAGGCGTTTGGAAACTTTAGAAGTTTAATTAAAAACGCGTCGCTTTTTCACTCGAAACAGCCGGCAAGTAAGCAGGAGAGCAGGGGGGAGAGGAACCCTCGCTTTATTTACCACCGCTTATTGATGGCGATTCTGCTGCAATTGGGTGCAGGATGGAGAGTGGAAAAGAATGTAGATGTTGCATCCAGCAACCGAGAAATCACTGTGTGTGACAGCTTAATTCCAGCCGTCGGTGGAGAATATCGATGACAATCGAAAAGTTTTGCGGGGATAATAACGTCCGAAGTTGTAGTTATTTAGTTGATTTGGACATAATTCCATCTTGATGCTTATAAAAAGTCTTTATACGCATCAGAACAGGGAAGAAACTGAAGTGGAGTGGGTGCAATTGCGCGAGTGGTCTTTATACCTGTGTAGCGTGGGGATAACCCACACTATCCACAGTGTTGTTAGCGGTTACGTAGCAACCACACGTGAAGAAAACCGCAACTCCTCTAAATTTCCCTAATCATATTATGAGATAGAGAAAATTTTATTGCAGATTTCAAGTCGCTTTATTAAATTATAAAAATAACATCTCAGTTAACAAACAAAAAATGTTGCACAGTGTGAGGAATAGTATAATGCACTCATCATCAAAATAACATAACAATAAATTTCTCCAGCTAATATTCATGTTCATGACGTAATTAAACAACACTTTACGACTTGGTGGCCGCAATAAATCAGCCGGATCGAAATCCGAGAATGTTAAAT
Source organism: Tetradonia laticeps (assembly GCA_025400035.1). NCBI lineage: Eukaryota > Metazoa > Arthropoda > Insecta > Coleoptera > Staphylinidae > Tetradonia > Tetradonia laticeps. The sequence continues at coordinate 27,693 of JAODVP010136225.1, forward strand.
ACAGCTATTATTATAATCTAACGCATACCAACGTATATCTACTAACTTATATGGACTCACGCATGTGCACGCACGACGCGACAAAAGATGTACATGCAGATACGTTGATGCGGCGTTGATAACAATCGTTGCTGAGTTCTTCTACTATATAAAGCGTTCCAGCTTCAGACTTCAGACAACAGTTGAAAGTTTAGTAAGCAGACACAAAAAACACACTGAGATAAAAGTGTGATAATGTCTTCTGATAATGTTGGCAGATGACGTTAAAAGAAGGAAAAAATTTCTATTGTTCTGCGTTAATTTCAATACCAGACAATTTTTTTCTTTTTAATGCTTAAATATGTACGTATATCGACTTTCCAAGTTAAATTTAGTAAATAATAAATGAAATTATATGCAATTTGATAAAAAAAACAATTAATTTGGATTTTAGCAATTATTAACATCATTTTGACCTGAATATGACGTAATATGACATAATTACATTCCATAAATCTAAAAATCTAAAAATATAAAATCTAAAAATCTAAATGTTATAATCTGCCTATAAAATATTAGTTTAAAGTAGTGACATGGGAAATAATTTCTTAATCTGTTTCTTAATTAGTTGTTACGCTGCATTAGTATATCTCAGGAAATACAGTATTTTGAAAAATTCATTGTTATGGATCTGCAAAACACTAAAACATTAGTTGAATTATGTCTTTGCATAAGTTGGAGCATTATAATCTATTACCATAGAAAATATTAGCAAATATAAAATGTAATCTGTTAGATATTCACATAGAAACATACACTTCGTTGATTTCATGAGATACTCTCTTAAATGAAATTTCTTATAACCAAGTGATGGGTGCATTCACCATAATAAGTGAAATATATGTACTTTTATGCATCCTTTTGAAGTGATATGCATTTATGACCGTGGCACATGCATGAAGAGAAAACGCAAGGGAAAACGAAAACAAAAACAAAACCAACGCACAAAAATGCAAAGATTATGGCTTATGGAGCTTACATCGTTTTCGTTTTCTGTATGTAGTCGAGAAGCCATCGCATAAAATAAAATATCGTATAACGTACGAAATGTAACGCAGAACGCAAAACCATTGTGTGTGGCCAGCGCGTTAACATTCGCAACTTTTTACGCATGTTGCCCAGCGCCACACACATAAATATCGCTTTTATCAATATCGGCGCGACACGCCGCATTATGCTCATTGCATGTACTACATCGATTCTGTACACTCGGCCTCAACAGGTCGCGCCGATATTAATGATATTTATTTGCATGCTATAAGCAGCGGATTTATTCAAGCATTGTTGACATGCTATCGATAATTTGGTTAATAGTTCATTGTTTGGTGTGAGATCGGTAAAAATACTTGTTGTTCGCAGATTGATTCATTCGGTATTATTGATTTGTGGGGTTTATTGATTTTGAAGCTGTGATTATATGGAAGTCATTAATTTGTATGGATAGGTGACGTCACATCTTTGGTTGAAACTTTAATAGCTGCATTGATCTTTTATCATCTTGGAGTGTTCGAATGTTTCATGCTTTACACGCCTTGTGTGTGGCGCAGGAAAATGCGCCGACAAACATATCATCCTGCATTCGACATGCAACAGCGCTGCATATTAGGCTACACTACCGTTATGACTGCATAAAATTGAGCAAAACATGTACAGGGTGTTGATAAAACTAGTATAAAATGAGCATAATATAATTTTTTTCATGAATACGATTATTTGCATTCTCTTCAAACGATATTTACGTTTCTAAAGGCATAAATCGACACAAGACGTGAAAAGTTTGCTTGTATGTTCACAATAATGTCTGATACGTGCGATTAATAATAACAACGCTGCTGTGGAAATACACTCGTGACACATGTATACATGATCGCACGATTTGCCACCCAATGAGTTCCATTGAACACATTTTATGTATGCTCATTATAGTCGGAAAAATGTTCACTCTGAGCTTTACAATCATAATCACGATTAAACATGATTCTTATCGATTGTTTGTCTTTAGAATAGTAATGAGAATTTTTTTCACGAGGTTATACTACAAGTATGTATACACAATGAAAGGCGAAAGAAACTAAATTGAAGCGGGTGCACTCGCGTTATTACTTTTTATACCTACGCGGAGTAGTGGGGATAACCCTCCACTACCCGATCCGCACTTACTGAGCGGCTGCGTGTAGGGAAGTAGGGGAACGTGCGCAATGTCGCAGACTCACTAGGATAGTCTACGTACTACTCTAGTAGTGCGTAGTAATGGAATAGTAGTAGTTTAATTGAAATAATCGTTAAAATTTCAAATCAATGCACATAGTTTGTTTTATCTATTAAAACTAAAATTTACTTCCAAATAACTTTATAATTTATAGCCCTGAACGAAATAACTTGAATTTCCCCATCGTTATCATGCTTTATTCGAAGCACTGACTTTCCCAAATGAATGCAGCTCCATGCAAACGCATAAAGGAGAAGTAAATGCGAAGGAAATCCATCTCCAGCACCGGGAAATTCACAATGTGGCGAGAATTTCACTTCCGACGTTTTATCTCTTCATTGTTCGTTAGTTGCAGAATGCATATCTAACTTTATAAGAACGCTGAAAGTAGGAAGCGCATCAGGATACTCAGGATAATCAAGACAAAGGAATGGGAAAACCGTACAATGCGGACAAAAAAAAAACAATTACATACGAAAAAGAACGTTAAAGACTGGACAAAACGTTAAAATTAGAAAAATAACATTTAAAACTTTCAAACCGGAAAATAACCTTCCTTGTGAAAATATATTCTTGCAATAAAAAATGTTCCACACGGGAAAAACGTTAGAAGCAGAAATATAACCTAATATACGGCAAGCAGCTTTGAAATCGCGCAAAAACATTCAATATAGAAAAAAAACGTTACATACGCAAAAAACGTTAAGTGCGGGAAATTTTTCTCAAATCGGCAATGTTCTGAGCGGGAAATGTGAAACAAAAAATGTTAGATATGAGAAAAAGCTGCATAGCAACAAAAAACGTTCGAAACGGGGAAAAATGTTGGAATGTAGAAGGAAAGCGTAAGAAACGGGAACAACTTTCAAGAAAAACACAAATCTGAAAGTAAAAAGCGCATCTCAATACTCAGGATCGCCCTGGTGATATAAAATCTAGGAAAAATTTAAATGATGCTAAAAATGTTATAATAGAATATAGTGATTTAAATTTTTAAAATTTGTTGAAATATTTGAAGTGGAATTTAAGTTCGATATATGTAGTAAAAATGTTTGATATAGTAAAAAAAACGAAAAGAATAAGTCCAGGCGGTAAAATGCTAAATTTGCAGAGAAACTTGCAAAAATTGAAAAAAATATTGCGGAAAAAGGTTTGGAACGCTTTGAAATAACATTTAAAGCAAAAAAGAAATAAAGTTAAGGAATAATTGAAAACGAAAAAAGATGAAATAGAAGTAGAGGTAAATATGAGGAAAAATAAGAAAAAACCGTTCAGAACGGAAACATTATAGAAGAAAAACACTACGAGACATTTTGAAAGCGGGAAATATGCATTAATGTTTAAAAAAAACGTAAACTACCGAAAGAAGTATTAAATGCGTACAACAATAAGTATAAGCATACTGGCTAAACCTGTTAAATGCAACAAAGCTTCCAAAACTCTCCATTGGGTGGACAGAACTTGAGTATGCAACATTCGATTGCAATCTGCAAGATTAATAGCTGACAATCCAGTGGGATTCGGTGTTTAGTAGATGATAACTAGCGCTGATTGTTACGCAAAACATTTCCAGAGAATATTTTGTAAAAGTCACTCTTCCTTCGGACAATACAGTCACTGTGACAGTGTGAACCCAAAAACATTTTTTCTTACTTACTGTGTGTAAATTTATAAGCACAAAATATATAATATGTAAGGAAAATATGTAGATATGCATAATTAAATATTTCTAAATATTGTTATTTGTATGGTTTTCCGGCTCAATTGAGTGTTTGAGTAATTTGAGTAATCTATTACACATCAAAGACAAACTCCCTTCGCTTACTAATTTAGGTAGATTTCAATCAATCTGCTTGAGTAGTCTTACATTCAAACAGTCAACCAAATTACTATTCTATACAGTAGTATATAATTACAGCAAATTGTTCTGTTTTGTTTTCATCCTATTTTAGTTCTAGTAAAATAATTTACTTACATACACAAAATAAAAACGAAAATATTCATTCACATTTTTTTCTTCATTGTCTATAAATTATTTCATATTTCACCGAAAATAAATTGAAAATAAACCACAAGTGACCCGAAATGCATCCTCACAATTTGCCCTTGACACAAGGTCGAGAAGAGTTTTATTTGAGCATTGTTCGCGCCCAGCATGCGAGCCAAAAGGGCTCATTCGTCTTTTTGCCTTGGAGTCCCTTGATTTCTAGGAACACGCAGGTTGTTTTCTCTTTTCACATTTTTTTCCAAGGTATTTATATGTAAATCCGTTTGTGTCTGTGTGTGGAATGCCTCGAAGGTAGATAGATAGTGAGCAGGTAGAGCTCTATTCGATTTTTGCCAAGTCAGTTTGCTCTTTGGAAAGGTTCGAAAAAGCTCATTGGCAGTATAAAATGCGACTGAGTTTCTTGTGATCATGATAAATTCTTTGCTCACAAAATAATCACGAATAAAATTTCTAAATTACGAGATTTTTGTTTAAAATAGTGAAAGATGAGAATTGCTCAAGCTTGGAAACTAAGGTGTTCAATATATCACAAACAGTTCAATGTAGAGTGCATGGAGTGGAATTGCTCGCCGTTAGACACTTTGGTTTTCATGTTTATGGATATTGGATGAGACTGCATGGTGTGAAGCTAATAACTTTCCATATTTTATCGTTGACAAAACGCATTTGTTTGACCAGCATCTTCACAAAGAGTTGCTCCATGGAAAGATAAATGTTTTTAATGCTCCGCTCGTTATACCAGTTATGATCTCATAACTTCTAACTACTCAAGTTGGGTCAAACCTAAAGTCATACTAAACTACCTAAATAATAACAAGATCAAATGACTACAAATGTTCCAAAAGCTTCAAACCCTCACGAGAATCCCATTGTCATGTCAAGGCATAACTTGTGTCACTTTTGTCACTTGTGTCAGTCGTGGGCAAACACCATTTATCCTGTCTAGTTACAGGTATACGCGTAAATGAGCCTGTGTGGTCACATATAAATATAATTATACGCCTTAGGGGAGACTGGGGGAATAATGCGCGCTACAACATTGAAAATCTCAGTTTCGGTGAGTTGAATGTATTGTGGTGCACCACATAATATACGATTTCAGTACATATAACACTCGCCAGGAGGTGCTCTGAATGCGGTACGTGCACGACGTGACAACAAGGCATTGGAAGACAAGTTGTAGAACGAATAAAACGAGTAACAAACTGTCATACTAGTTGCTACTTTCCCGGTCACGTAATATAATGCGTAGTTAATGTAATGTTGGAGTTTATAATATGAAATAATATGAAGATTGAAAATGGGGAGCAGCACGTAGCGAACTATCATTTGCAACAAAGACTTCACTAATAACACAAGTCTACCATTTTGTTTTCGTTCTTTGTGTTAAAGGTTTTTATGATTTTATGATTAATTATGGTAATAATGTGCAACGAAAAGATTTTTTTTATTAAGTATTAATTTAATTTATCAATTCCATGATGATTAATGAGCCGAACTTAATGAAAAAATGGTGGTTGATAGACAATTTCTTTACGAACAAAATACCACTCGTAGAAAGTGTTTATTTTATTAGTACTTTTTAAACATTTGATTAACTTATTCCTATCAGTGTTTTTTTGAAAAATTAAATTATCTTAATTAGTATTCCTACACTTTCTGTAATTAATGAACTATTAAAAATATGGAAAATCGGCTGATTTAAGAAGAAAAATCAATAAATCTAGTCGACAAACTTGCGATACCAAAAAATCTCTTTTTCTCAATTTATTGGAACATAAAATATTAGCAAATAAATTTTTTATTTGAAATTATATAAAACTATAAAATATAACTAGCATCGACATTTATTAAAGGGAATATTAAAAAAAAAAAAATAAGCCTTAAAAGTGGAAATTGCATTGCTTAATAAATATATCAAAATTTTTCGGATTTTATATAATTTAAATCAACCAATCAACAAGAAAAGTTAATAATCTCTTATTGCTCAAAATTTAAATGGAAAATCGTTTGATTTAAAAACCTACTTAACAATCAATACAAAACATTAGAAAATCAGAAATGTATTCCTTAATTTATTGGAACTGTCTCTAGATATCCAGAAAAACGTAATTTTTCTTCATTTAAATCAGGGGTCTTCAACCTTTTACTACACGCGGGCCACATTCGAATACATAGAAACATTCGGGGGCCGCAAATAATATTTGAAGACCTATATTTCTTTAATAATGTAAAATGTTTGAGACTAAGATTTTAATAACAATACTAAAATTATCAAAATATATAAAATTCAGTATGGACGAAAAAATGTCTCAAAATTATTATATACGAGCAATAAATCAAGTTTATAGGGAGATGTCTGAAAATATCTAAACATATCAAAAAATGTTTTTAAAAACGTCTAAAACTGCTTTTGACATGCCTAAACATATCTAAAAATGTGTCAGAATGACTCAAAATATCTAAAAATGCCTTAAAGTATATAAAACTTTATAAAAATGTATTAAAGTTTCAAACAATAAGTATCTTTAAGTATCTCAAATTATCTTAATATATACATTTTTTAAATGCTTTCAAATGTCGGAAAATGAATGAATACGTCTGTAAATGGCTAAAAATATTTTAAAATGTCTAAAGATATTACCAATATCTCAAAACGTATGAAAATGTTTTAATGTCTAAAATGCCAAAGAATATGCTTGTCAACGTTTATCGTTCTTAAAAAAAAAGGTACAGACAGAGCAATGTTATCAAAATACGAGCCCAAATAATACATAGTTCAAAACTATTATTTGTAACATAACTTTCCACCTTGGGCCAAACTTTCGGAGGGCCGCGGGTTGAAGACCCATTATTTAAATCATCAATCTATTGAATATTTCATAAAGCAGTTATTACTCCAAATTTAAAATAGAAAATCGTTTGAATCAACAAATAAAATCAATTGTTCAATTATAAACTTACAAGAAGAATCGTTCACAATAATTGCCAATCGATTAATTTCCTATCTAATAGGTATATGTCAAGAAATTTTGTTCTAAATGTAAAACTGTGTCGCCCAATTTCAATGATTGCAATATTCAATCGTTCCCAATTACTATCTCTAAATTTGGAACTGGAATTTGGAACAAACATTAAAAAATCAGAACGAACCCATCACCACCCTGATGTTCTGTCAGTGGAACGTTAAACTTGATAAATAAATCAATTCGCTGATTCGTTCTACTATCTACTAATAACCCATACCTACCTACATAATTTTGCTAAAGTAGACTGTGACCAACTAAATTCTCTCCTAAATTTAGTAAACAAAAAAACTCCATTTTTTAAAGTAATTCCAATAAGAATTGGTAAATACCACCTAATGATTTATGTCTTATGTCTTACGTCTGCAGTGGAAACGAAACCTTTTAAGTTTGCTCACAATCAGAGATCATCCGTTCCTACCTTTTGAAAATAATAATGGGACTCTACAGGTTAGCAGAATTTAATAAACGAAACTGTGGGTTACTGTAGGTACATATTACGTACAAGTTTGCAGCCGCATCTCGATACCATCTACACGTTTCGCTAGCACACGGCGTGTTTTATCGAAATTATTAATCTATTAATGTTTCTTCGTGATCTGCAGGTCTTGCAAATAGTTAGCCAGGCTGCGTCGTGCGCTTCCTTTACCTATATATCTTGTTATTGCGAATTTATTCGAAGCTGTACATTTCGAAATTTCAATTATCGGTATTAAAAGTCTCGAATACCATTGTTTCTAGCAAATATATTATTTGATCAATTAAGGATATATTTATTTTAGTACATATAGTAGAAACCGTTTATAACGGCATTGGTTGGACTGTCTGTTTTTGCCGCTATAAGCGGTTGCCGTTATACGCGGATCTCGTTTAGACAGTTAGTTTTAGCCGTTATATCAGGTTTTCGTTAAATCCAATGCCGTTTTCAATGGTTTTTACTGTAATTGGCCAAAAATAAACCTCTGTAGGATAAAGATTTTGCATCATTTATTGAAACAATTCAATTTTCTAATTTTAACGTGAAATTTTTTAAATATTCCGTTTTAATGAAGTTAACTCGTTTTTTCAAAGTTTTATTTAATATCAAAGAAAAATTTCCGAACCGTTTTTTAAAATATTTTAGCGACAGTTCCAATAAGTTAGGAAGAAAAAAATTATGCCCATGGGATTCCAAGTTAATGCATTTGAATTGATTTTCCTTTTTAACCAAAAAGATTTCGATAAGCAAAAATTAAGAAAACCAAAATCAGAAAACAATTACTATATTTTATAGTTTTATATCTAGTTTTATATTTTTTTTGGCAGATTTTTATTTTTAGGTAAACTCGCTACAGATTTCAGAGCAAAAAACCGATTAGTCGGTTAATAAAACTTTTTTTTTATTGTATAGCCTTCTATCTAATATCCGCGCAATGAGGAAATAGGTATCTCCAACAGAGGAAGGATGTGATTAATTTTTGGCGCACAACCCAGATTGTTGCGAATTAAATGAATCAGCAGTAAATTAAATTTGTAATTTATTATATACGTGACATACATGAGTATGTTAAAGACTTTCTTTTCCATCGTGCTTCTTGAAATATATAACATCAATTTTATCATGAGAAAACATTTTAAAAAAAGTACATAAAACTTTATCCTACTTAATTACTTTGCCAATTTTTTTTGTCTAATTTTTACCTAATTATGTTCTGCTCTAATTCGCGCACACTTTATTATTTGTTATTTGTCCGATTTACAATATATTTCTACTCCTAAATAAAACAGTTTGATTTATAACGTCTCGAAATGTTAACTTTTTTCTGCTAAACTTTTTAACTTATTGCACAAATTCCATGGAATTTTTCTCCGGTGCGCAGCAATTCCTCACCGGCTTGTGCTTTTTTATTCGTTGTTATTCGCCACATCTTGTATTATCCGCGTGGCTTACATCCTTGCAGGGCGTCTGAAATTACGCCGCATTCCACTTTCGCTCGGCTTTCCACCGCCGACCGGCTTTCCTGCTGCTTGTCCGTGTTGACGTCTTGCACGCTGTTTTCACGCATGCCTGCAACGATTCGCGTTCCTCTTGGGAAATTATTCCCTGAATATAGCCTAATTGTAACTCAGTTTTATTTGGTTCCACGTTTATTGATTTTCTGCGAGGAATTTCTTTAATAAAAGTGTTAAAAAATTAATTTACTTCTATTACATGTACCTGTATCTACCTAGTTATGTGATTAATTTATTTTTAATATAATTTTTTTTGTTACAGGTAAGCTCCTGTTCTGCTCCTGTAAACAAAAAAGAAAGATCATGGTAAGAGAGACTTGCGGTCACGAACGCGCACGACCTTCTGTTTTAATGAGACAAACACATTTTAAAACCTCATTATTTCATCATCGACTTTTTTTATGGCTTTTGCAACAATAAACTACACGCACTTACAATGAAATTACTGTGTAATAAAAACGTCGTTACTGTTTTTTTTTATTTGCATGAGGAAAAGAAGTTTATAGCTATGATTATTCTTTACTTTACTTAATAAGTATGTAAATTTAGTAATTTATAATTGATTAATTTTGACATATGACACCTCGTCAATGTTACCAGTAAGTAATAATTATTTTCCTGTTTTTATACTAATATTATAAATAGCATTTTTAAAGAATTATTGATATTCTTTAAGTATTTGTAGATCTTTTTAAAATATCGAGAAATTTTTAAACATATTTAGACTTTTCTAGATAGTTATAGATGTTTTTATACATTATTAAACTTTATTCGACATATTTATAAAGTGTTGCAGACATGTTCAGACTTTTCAGATATTTTTGGACATTTTTGGACCTTCTTAAAATGTATTTAGACATTTTTAGACCCCTTTTGACATTTTTAGACATTTTTGAACATTTTTGGACATTTTTAGTCAATTTGCATTTTAGACATTTTTCAGGCATGCAAACGTTTTTTTGTTTTAATTTTATACATTTTTAGAGGTTTTTGGTCATTTTTTAGACATTTTTAATCGTTTTTAGAACTTTAAACATTTATAGACATTTATAGACATTTTAAAACTTTTTAGGGATTTCTGCAGATTTTTTGATATTCCTTAAACGTTTGTTGACATTTTTAAACGTTTTTAGTTCTTTTTAACATTTTCAGAAATTTTTAGACACAAAATATAGACTATTTTAGATATTTTTAGATGTTTACTTACATTTTCAAATATCTTTCCATGTTTTTAAACTTTTAGACATTTTCAGACTTTTTGAATATTTTTAGAAGTTTTTATACGTTTTAAAACGTTTTTAGACATTTTTGGACCTCGTTAAATACTTTTAGTATATTTTAGCTATTTTTAGGCAGTTTCAAACGTTCTTAAGCAGTTTTATATATTTTTAGGTATTTTTAGATACTTTTAAAGATATTTAGAGATTTTAAAAATATTTTCACAAGTTCAGAAGTCCTTGTTAAACATTTATAGACCTTTTAAAACATTTTTAGGCATTTCTGAAGATTTCTTAAGCATTTGTAAACGTTGTTAGATGTTTTTAAAATTTTCACAAATTTTCACACATATTTAGACGCTTTTAGATACTTTTAGATTTTTTATACGTTTTTAAACGTTTTTCGAAGTTTTTAAACTTTTAGGCATTTTCAAAGCTTTTCAGATCTTTTTAGATGTTTTAAAACGTTTTATATATTTTTAGATGTCTAATGCCTTACGACCGTCAGACAAAGGATTTCTCTAAGGTAACGTAATTGGTTGGACTCATCTATCAGATAAAATTTGGCAGTAATACACTTTTAATACGGAGTAATCTAATAGGTGCCATTATCTCATAGATGATTAACTATGACAGATATCTATAGGTCGTAAGACCGGGCATGAGTATATTTTTAGACGTCTTTAGATATTTTTGGCCTCTTTAGATATTTTTAGGCATTCTTTATTTCTTGACCTTTTTAGAAAATTTTTAGATATTTTCAGACATTTTTAGACATTTTCAAACGTTTTAGGCAGTTTTATGCAGGTCTAAACCTTCCAGGTATAATTAGAACCTTTTGCGCATTTAAGATATTTTAAAACTTTTTTAGAGAATTTTAGAAATTTTTTGATTTTTTTAGATACTTTTAAATGTTTTTAGATATTTTTTGACATTTTTAATCTACATCTTCAATTGCCTAAAAACGTTTTTAGACAGTTTTAAACCTCTTCCGATATTTTTAGTAAATTTTTAGACATTTTCACGTTTCAAGCAGTAGTTTTTATGCGTTTTTGGACGTTTTAAGGCATATTCAGGTATTTTTAGGCATTTGTAGATATTTTAAACCTTTTGTACACATGTTTTTAGAAATCCTTAGACATTTTTAGACGGCTTAAGATATTTTTAGACATTTTATGATTGAAATATTTCGTGTTTGTATCGGGATAAATTGCGGAGACCGATTTACTTTATTAAATTTGATGCTTAGGTGAAATTTTAAGGTTCTGAAAGTATACTTAGCGTATAATGCAGACTTTTTTCAAACGATTTTTCAGGTTTCAAAATGTCGAAGTGTCAAGAAGTGTCAAACTCAAACACCGAGATATATTTTCCAGTCTATATACATAAATAAGTATAGGCACATACATAAATTATGACTTTGTGGAGTAAAATATGTTTACCACTATTTGAAACTAATGTTACTGTTACATATTTTTTAAAATCTGAAATAACCTTGCACTTAGTTAACTGGTCGTAAAAAGGCAGCAAATTACTTATTATAATTGTGTAATAAATTATCACCTTGTCTTTCTTATTAATTCAGAGTATTTCTCAGCGGGAAACCTATAGAATAACATGTATAATATGTATAATATGGAATAATTTAATATCACGAAACAGTTCTTCTTGGTTATATTGCTCACAATTAAAGTCTAACCCAGTCGCTTTGTTACCGCTTCATAGAGCTGTCCTTGAACTTTAAAATGCTGGGTTAATTCTAAACATTAACCGTCAATCTCACTGTCGCTAGCGGAATGAAACGAAATTAGTTTGTTGCTTTTATTGTTACTTTTATTTTCTTGCTTTGTGACGTTGTCCGCTATGGACATGTTGGTAGCCTAAAGGCTTTTAAGTAATGTAACAATTTTACTTTTGATATGTAAATATATAGGTATATAACACATTTCAGAGCTGTATTAATTGGTCAGTAATTCATGAAACGATTTTGATGAACACGCACATTTCACATTTCTCCATGAAATCCGACACGGCGCACGAATCTGTATCTAATCTCGTAGCTACATTAAGTTATTAAGTTGGAGGAAGCGTTGATTAAGTCAAATGCTTCATTCAGCTCATCTTCTGGTGTCTTTATAAGAGATTTTTAGATTATTACAGAATGATGTGGTTACGAATTGAACATTTAAAAAATCTATACAAATTTTAAGATGTTATCTTTAAAAGTCCTATGAATTATTAATTATGTAGATAAGTAGTACATAATTAAATTTTGTGTTTCAGTTTCACTTTCTGTTATGTTAATTCTTCTGTCATTGTTTTTAATGCTCACATGACTGAAATTTATGTTTATACGCTTGAAACCTCTAAAAATGAACACAAAAGCAAGACATATTTATTACGGGCGCAGAATAATGATTGATGCGTTTTTTTATGCGCGGCGTAGGTGTGTTAAAGGCAAAAATTCGCAATATAAATAACAGCGGTGGGCTTTTCTTTCAATGGTCCTGCCTCCTTATGGCTTAACTGCAACTTAACTGCAACCCTCCAAAGACTTCAATTTAATTTAATTTTAATTTACTTCTACGGAGTGGAGGCTAAGTGATAATTTAAGTCTTTCGTTTTCAGCGTGTGAGGAACACACCTGGTTGCTTAACTTGATTTAAGTGTTCCAAACGATACATAATTTTGTTAAGGAAATATAATTGGAGAAATTAGGTTTTTCTTTTATTTGCATTGCACTGTGTTATTTAGACGCATAGTTTTGAGTATACAATGCATTAAATATAAAAAAAACTAAAATAACAGAAGCTAACTATAATATTATCAATATAATAATTTGGGTCTTTGGACATTTTGAGACGTTTTAAGATATTTTCATACATTTACAAACTTTTTGGACATTTTGAAAGAGTTTTTAGAGGTATGCATTTGGATATTTTGAATTTTAGGTTTTAAAACATTTTCAGACGTTTTTGGGCTTTTTCAGATGTTTTCAGTCATTGTAAAACATTTTAAAACATTCTTAGAGGTTTTTATACATTTTTAGACCCTTTTCGACGTTCTTAAACAGTTTTGATCATTTTCAGATGTTTTTAGACATTCCAAAACAGTTTTAGACGTTTTTGAGGTGTTTAGACATTTTGAGACAATCTTAGATATTGATTGAGACATTTTCATACATGTTAGAATAATTTCAATATTTTTTAAAAATTCGAAAATTTTCAGAAATTTGTACAATTTAAAAACATGAAAAATAGTAATTATTCGAAATATAGATAACTTCATATTTCAAGACGTTACAGATACTTTGTTAAGAAATTAAACCTTGAGATAAAATTACAGAAAATAAAATTGTTTTTGTGCTTTCTACTTGCACTTGTTCGCAATCAAGTGTTATTTAGCCTTAAAAGTGGCTCGTACCTAGTTATTACAATGCATTACCCAAAAATTCCAGAAAAGTCAATTTACTTCAATTTTACACTTAATTTTACATTTGTGCTTCTGAATAAGTATTGCAAATTGAATGTTTACGTTTCTTCTTTGTATTATTATTTTTTTTTTTTTTAGAAAGTGTAGCAAACAAATTTCGGCAGCGAAATCTGTACAATTTACCCAATTGGCTTGTGTATTTCTTGTGCTGGAAAAAGAAAAAAATTAGAAAATCTTGAGAATTTAGTTCATCATTACTGATATTACGCAGTCAATTTTCTTGCTACACTTAATGTTAAATTTGATGGGCAGCGCCAAAATGGACTTTTTGCTTTTTGTAGGTCACCCAAATGAGTTTTCTTACATCTCATGTTAATTCTCCAAATTGCAGTTTTAAAGCCTCCCCGATCTTTTTTATTATGTACTTTCCTTTATTGCTTACTAGTTTTGTCGCTTTGTTGCCTCCCCGGCGTTAGTTTTATTGCCAGATAGTTCTAAAAAATGGAAAGAAATGGAAAAATAATATTTTTAAATTGAACTCCAAAGTTAGGTACCTGTCTGGTGATAAGTTATTTTTATTGCATAGCCATCCCAAAAGCAGGCGACATCAATTTGGACCAGAAACGAAATTTTTTAATCTTCCCAATTCGCACACACAAGGTGCAGTGTTAAAAATTTATTATTTTCTGGTTAACAACAAACGGGCGGTAGCAAAATGGACCTGAAATTATTGTTTTTTTTTATATTAAACTCTCAATCAAGTTTTATTGCTTCTCTGGCAATAACTTAGTTTTATTCCCTCATCATCCTCAATGAAAAGTTTTTTTATTGCAATCTTAACAAAGATTTGTTACTTCACCAAATTTAGATTTATTTTTAAAACCTCGCTGATCCTTTTTATTGCTTCCCTTTATACTTACTAGTTTTAATACTTTATTGCCTCCCCGGCGTTAGTTTTGTTGCCTTATAATTCTTAAACAAGTAACCAGCTAAAAAGAAACAGCTAAAAATTATATTTCTAAATTGAAATCCAAAGTTATGTTACCTGTCCGGTGATAAGATATTTTTATTACCTAGCTATTCCAAAAACAGGCATCGACAATTTGAACCAGAAACGAAATTTTTAAATCATCTCAATCTACTTTTCTTGCGTGTGCGGTGCCGAGCACAAAATGAACCAAAGACGACATTTTGTACTACACCCGCAGTCAAGATTTATTGACTCTCTGACCATGTGTTAATTTTATTGCTATCGTCAACCGGGTACCGACGAAATGGACCAGAAACTATGATTTATTGCACCCTAAATTAAGTTTTCTTACAGCTCCAATAATGTATATTTATGGTTTAGCCAGTCTTACATTCGCGAGGCCAAAATTCACGCAAATCGACCTTTTTTATGGTACCCAAATTTTGTTTTATTACCTTACAGTTAATAAAACCCTTAAAACAATTTAATTCTTTCATTGAATCTTGAACTAATAGAATAAAATTTGTTATTGGTTAACAATTGTTATTGATCAGACTTATCAATATGTATAATAAATCATTCTAAATCAGTCCTAATATTTGGCCATATATAATAATAAATAACAACGGACTGAGCGTCCATTCTGCCTGTTTACACATGAATATTAGTCTAATAAACATAAAGTTCCGAGGTCAGACCGAAATAGTCAAAAGTCGTAAAATGAAGCAGTGAAATAAAATTAAACCAAAAGTTATGATGCTGTTTTGACTATACTCACTATAATTGTTTCGTTATTATAGTCTTCATAAAGCGTTAAAATTAAACTTTAACTACTTAACTCAGGC
>JAODVP010136226.1:0-21057 GCA_025400035.1 Tetradonia laticeps
TCCACAATCCACATGCTCCAAGCCAGCGTTACGCTTGGTGACCGGCGCTGCTGACTACTGCGCTACGGAGGCTACCGGTAGTGTATCTTATATTTCCTTTACCTCAATGCTTTGAAAAATTCATATGTCGGAGTTGATTCTGGGTTTCAATGCGGTAGCTTGAAAATGTATTTTAAAAAGATTTTTCGTATGGCTATCGCTCTTCACAAGTGTGACAGAGAAATGTATGCCGATTGAATAAGCGTGAGAGGACAACTAAATAAAGTTTCAATTTTTATAATTTATTTTTTAATTAGTCTAATTAAACTCGAAATTCATGTACACATAGTCAATCGCTTATTGAATATCTAGTTATTTCTGCCAAGCATTGATATGAAGGAAATAAAAGATAGGTCACTTAAAAAAACCCCTGTCACATTCGCCATTTCAGCAAGTTTTCCGCTAAATAACTGTATCCACCTAATAAGACTAAAAACGCAGTATGGATAAGAATTCATTACAAAATGAGGGCTATTCATAAAGTAAGTGGAAAGATTTATTTTAAAAAATGTCAAAGAGAAATCTCTCAGATATTTTAAAATATTACTATGCCCACATGTGCTACGTTCAGTTCAGAGCGCGGCACTCAAACCACGCAATTAGCATATGATAATCCTTGCATTTCCACTTACTTTGTGAATTACCCTCGTACGCACTAAAGGTCCGTATTGTCTAGGTACGTGATAGATTTTTTAGAATTACCTATTTGTTGGTTGTATAATACAGGCCATCAGATTCTACAACTGACTATGCACTTCAAGCTCAGGGAGTTTTTTCTATAGAAAAGCGTTTAGAAGTACGTACTGCGTTCTACGTTATGAGGAAGAATGTGTTATAGATATAACGAGTTACAGCCCACCAATTTAAAAGCCGCAGAACATTTGTGAATTATCACAAGTAATGCTACATAAATAAGGTGTGTTCCCTGTTCAGAAATTGCTAAGAGCAAGTTGACGTAGATGACGTCCATTTGTCAAAAATAAGAGAAACAAGAAAAGAGGACAAACTACTGGAGGTTGATCGCTGGGATTGCCAGCGGCAAACTTTCAACGATTGTACAGAAATGTCCCCTGACTATTTTGATATGTATTAGGAACATATGGTCTCCGGTACATTCTTCCGGAGTTATTTCAATTTATTGTTGTGAAGAATTGCACTAAAGAGAATTTACATTCAGAGGTTGATTGGGGATGTAGTCCGAATAGTTTGATATTGGGAACGTATGGTCTCGAGCGAGTCGTTGTCGAGTTATTGCAATTTCTTTTAGGATAAAATTGTGCAATTACAGAACAAGAAAGTACAATAACTTCGCAAGGAACAATTGGATGCCATGCATTCCTTATATCAAAATACTCAGAAAACTTCCGTGATCATCCCCTAGAAGTTTGTTGGTAGAGTTCTGACACATCCTATATATACTATGTATATAAGCTTTGCTTGTCTTCTTTATATATAAAATATTTGGAAAATGCTTGCGCAGGGTTTACGCATGAACGGTAACAGATAGAACATTTGTGTTTTGTTATTTTGTGCGTGAATTGCGAGTATTATATGAGCAGTGAACGAAAACATAAAGCGGCATAGACAGAGCGATCTCTATTGTTTTGAAGAAATATTGAATATTTGTAAGGTGATATAATGACTTTTGTGTTTATACAAACGTGTGTATATATTACTCGCACTTGCTGGTAAGAGTTTGCCTAAACAAGCAACAATTGCCGGAAAGTCCAAGCAATTCAAAAAGTGTAAGGCAAACAAACATACAAAAATACGCACAAGAAATATGATGGCAATACATGGTTCAAAACAGTATCAATAATTTGCAGAGCTATTCCAGTTTTCTATTTATACATATTTTACTGGGGATAGCTCTCCCGCGGTACAGCCTGGACAGGAGGAAATTAATTAAGGGAGAAGGACGGGGAGGGATATAAGGTCGGAGCAATAGCGAAGCGTGGCGGGGCCTGCTCTATATTTAATCTACCTACTTTTTAGACTGTCAACCATCAACATATATAGTACTGATATAGGATATTATAGCAGTTTAGAAGCTATGTAATATTAGAATACTGACCAATGACATAGCAACCCGCTTATAATGTAATCTTTTTACCTATGTATTCATAAACTTAATACGTATTTTTCCTTTTAGCAACGACACAAGTTCAATCCGCAACATCTAGTAACCTCACCTCGCTGATAAAAGTCTCCCCGCTCAAGTCCCTGCTACGAGACGATCTGAAACGCAAAATCGTCACCCGTAGCAACACGCGGAACCGTACCGCCGCATCGCCTAGCACGAATACGCTCGCAGAGGGAAACGGCGAGGCCGCCACCACGAACGGCGCCATAACATCCACCGGGCCCGAACAGTCCTCGGACTCGACAACGTGGCGAGGCATCGGCGGCAAGCGCATGTGCTCTAGCCTCCACTGCAGTTTCTGCGGAATCGCATTCCCGGACCAAACGCTGTATTTCCTGCACAAGGGCTGCCACTCGGATGCCAACCCGTGGAAATGCAACATCTGCGGTGAGCAGTGTTGCAACGTCTACGAGTTCAACTCGCACCTGCTAAGCAAGAGTCACCAGTGACGCCAATAGTACAATAATATTTAATTTATTTTTATCAGCTTACTTTGAACAGCTGACAATCTTGATGCTAGTTTGGTAGACGCAGATGGCGCTGCTGGAAAGCTACAAGTAAAGTTACTAGATATTTCTGGTGAATTTAGCTACAAGTGACTAGAAAGCGTGGGTCAGTAACAATGCATTCGAACGAACATTCCAGATATGTTGATGGATTTGAAAAGATCAAACTTTATTGATCTCGTTGATGATTTTTAACAGTTACTCCCTGGGTTGTTGATTTTAATTTTTAATTATTAGTTAATGAGATAAATTTTAATTTTTGATTTTCTCGTGATGCGGAGAAAAGGAGAAAGATACGTATATATTGCCTAGAAGAATGACACAACGTCGTAACACAGCCTAATCATCCAAAAATGTACATACGGGAATGGTTAGTGAGGAGAAACGAAATTTATCAACACACACCTAGAGTGCCTACTTATGTGATCTAAAACAATTGTTGAAATCGACATTCCGTCCAATTTTACAAAGAGTTTACGATTTTTGCTATTGTTAGACTACTTAAGACAACAGATGAGCTATTTAACTAGCAATTTTAGATGATAGCGTAGCAAATGCAACCGCGACAGATATATATTAGCTGTTAGAAGACACAAATATAAGAGATGAATATTTTATTAAGTAGAAATGGTTAAATTTATATTCTAAGCAAGCTGAGATTGTCAAATTACTAGCGAATTGTTATCGTAGTGCGTAAACGAAATAACTACATGTCACCATGACCTAACCTAACCTCAAACACTAAAGGTTTCCATCATTACGAAAAATTGTAAAGTAGTTGAGGTTGGGTGATTTGTTCAATTCCCGACTCAATTGTTGCATTGTTTTCGTTTACATTCCACGACAAGTTGTCATTTTTAGGAAATCGTTTACAAAGTGCAATATTTTTAACTGCACCGATTTAAATTTATATAAGGATAAAAATAATGTATATTAAAATGCCTTAAAAAGAAACATTCCATTGTTGTGCAAACAAAGAGATACGATATTTGCTGAGTGAGTCGAGTTATTATGAATATGATTACAAATTAATATTATAAAAAGGAGTGTATAATTAGCTGCATTTATTTATTATTATTTATACCTCGCTCATGCGATTGTTTTGTAAAGTAAACCAACATATGTAAATTTCCTTCGTGGATGTTTAGATTTGTAACACTTACCGGGTGATAGGGTATTTTAATTTAATCTTCACGAATTTTGATTTATTTATTATGTAAGTGCGAGGGCAAACTAGACCGAAATGAAGATATGCGAAGGTTTTTGGATATTCCTCGAAATGTTTTTCCACTGTTGTGGAATAATAAAATTGTTGAAAATTATTCTGTTCTAGGATATCCCCTCCTACACTACAACAAAATTCGTATTTTTACCATATTTGGTACACATAGATTATTAAAATTTGAAAAAGAACGCAATTTTACGCACTAGTTATGATTTTTCAAGCTACAATTTCGTTATAAGCATAAAATATATAAAGAATTATAGCTTTTGAAATAAGTTTTATTTATATGCGGCATCACAAGTTTTGGAATTTCAAAATCTCTTTTGAATGACAGGGTCATAACATAATTCCACTAGTTGTAATGCTGCATATCAATTTAAAGCGTCTTTCAAATGCTACAATTTGTTATTTATTTTATACGCAATTCTAGTCTGGAGAAATCATAAATTTTGAATACTATATATATCATGTAAAAATCTAAAATTTTGTTTTTTGTCTAACATGTGTACTAAATATGACCAAGAATGATCCGTTGGTAAATTAGGTAGGTTTGTATCAGCCGAACTTTATCTGCTATAACCTACTTACAATAAAATCCTTTTCCTCTAGGCACTTTCCATTTTTGACGTGAACACGTCTATAAACTTTGATTGAATGGAGGGAGGGCAAGAAAGAAAAAGACCTGGTTTAACAAAAGTACATTTAAACGTAAATAATTATTTAATTAACAAGAACTGTGATAAACTTTGTTGAATTACCAGAATTTCATGTAGTATAGGTTTTGACACCATCAAGCCACGAAGTTCATAATATAACCCGTGTTAAGCGGGTTCAATTATAGCTTGAAAATGAAAAATTGAATTGAATTTAGTTATTTTTAATTAAAAAATTTTATTAATATGTTATTTATCCAATATCTAAACTGACAAAAAAAAACTTACATACACCTAAAACAATAGCTTCCTGCATATGAACAGCGCCACCAACTTGTAGTCAAATTCATCTCTAACCCTACCTTAATCATAATCACTTCTTGTGCTTCTCCAACTCGCTCAGCAACGCATCAGCCTCCTGCTCATTCTTAACACGTAGCAGCATTGGCACCGGCGGCGGTTTCTCATCAGGCATGGGAATACAAACCAGCATCACATCCTTCTTACCCATACGTTGCGTGGGCACCGATTCCGACAAAATAAAATTACATAGCAGATTACCCAGGTTCGTATCTGCCCGGACAATAAGTTGAACTTTCTCCGAATCGGTAATGGGCTTCAGATACAAATTCCCTACACCACGATCACCATAATTCCCATCTTTCTTAACAAACACTTTACATCGCGTCGTGAATATGTGATCTTGTTCTACCACAGGCGTAAATTCGACCTTGGGAGGTTCATCTTCATCATCCACATTGATTGTCTCACTTTCAACAGGCTCTGTAACGGTTGGTGAGCCAAACATGGGTGTGGAGGATGGCGGCATTCCAAAGGAAAATGGCGTTGTCGACGCGGTTTTTGCCCCGAAAAATGAGGAACCAGTGTTAAAAGTTGTACTAACTGTAGTTTTCGCTGCGTTAGTACTTCCAAAAACAAATGTCGGTTTATCTCGGTCCGTATTTGATATTTGACTTGTTATAGGTGGTGCTCCAAATGAAAATTTTTCCGTTGCTTGTGCAGATTTCTTCTCAGGGAGATTAAAGCTAGCAGTAAATAAAGGTTTGTCCGGTTTATCAACATTTGACTTTTCTTTTTCCTTGTTTTCCGTGTTTTCTTTCACTGGAGCCGACGATTTGAACGAAAACCCAACCAATTCCTTTCTTGAATTTACTGCTATATTATTCACCTCTAATTCTGTCTTATACTTCTCGTAGTCTGTAAAGATGGGTTTCAAATTGATGAATGGATTTTCCTTTACATGTTTCTCTATCCAACTCAATACACTCTCATTTAATCCTTTGAGCTTTGCTAAATATTCAGTCCTGTCGTCACTCATCTCTGATTTTTCATCATTATTTTTATTGTCTGTACTATTTATTGATTTTTTCTCTGCCTTTGCAGTCGTCGACAGCACAGTGTTTGCACTACCGCCAAAAATACTCATTTTCTCCTTCGTTTTATCAGTTTTTGTGTCTACACCATTTGTCAATGGATTAGAAAACATTGATGTGGTTGTTGCAGCTATTGATGATGAAGAGGTACTCGTTGTACTAGTCGCAGTCTTAACTGTATTTGAATTATTCAGGAAACTAAATGCTGCATTTGGATTAGGTGGAGCAAAGCTAGAAAATCCAGTAAATCCACCAAAAATTGCTTTCTTCTCACCATCCTCATTACTGCTACTCTGCAATACATGATAAAGTTGTAAAATGTAAATAATATGATATTTAATCAAATTAATTAGTAGTTACAGTAGTCACTCCAGTGTTCCTCCTTCTGGCGGTTTTTATAACCCTGCTTCGTAACTGATCATCGGACGCTT
Organism: Tetradonia laticeps; assembly: GCA_025400035.1. NCBI lineage: Eukaryota > Metazoa > Arthropoda > Insecta > Coleoptera > Staphylinidae > Tetradonia > Tetradonia laticeps. The sequence goes on from JAODVP010136226.1 coordinate 6,392, forward strand.
TCTTAAAGGTACCGGCTTCTTCAACCTCCTCGTCCTGGTCCCAGTTGTCGTGGTTCAATTCACTTGATGCGCTTCTTTTTGCAGCCATTTGGGCTTATATGCCTAGTATTTTGTTTCAAACTCCTGGCAGTTTTGAGGTTACAATGCTCACACAGTTAGTAATGAAAACGTGACATTTAACGTTCCTTTACGTATTTATATAGATTTGTTTAGGAGAACTTTTTATAACTTTACGGGCAGCACTGTGCCTGTTCATTAGAGTACAAGTTTATGAATTGTTGGCAAACAAAAGTATTAGTTAATGAGAATACACGGAATTCTATCGGCACGCTGGGCACGCTCGCTTGGATTTTGACTTTATTTGACATTTGCCAAATGTCAAATGGTTAGAATTCGAATGACACGAATGACCCGTATGACAGAAGCAACAAATTTGAGTAGTTGCAAAAGATTAGTTTTAATGAATTGAAATTGTTGTATATTCCTTACTCCAACAATTGCGGTTTGTGTAAAACTATGAATAATAATGTTTGGTCAAAATACATACTTTAAATACGCCAGAATGAGACCCTCAAATGGGAATTTTTGCGTACGGATTCTAAAAAATAGCGTAAATACACTACATTTCTGGTCGTGACGTCTTCTGTAATAATACAAATATTTTGATGGATAATACCATAATAACAAATGCTTGTACCGCTTTAATTTATAGAAAGAGGGATTACTTAACATTCCTCGTATAGATGCGCCATATTCGCTAATCCCCCCTATTGTTATTATATAATTTTCATTCCACTAAAAAAACTCAAAACGAATTAACGAATATAATTTTACATATCTAAATCAAGAAAGTATAAAATAAGCTTTATGTAAATTTATGTGATATTTGTACGAAATTGAATTTCTATATGAATTAGTAAAATACACGATTTGACAAATATATTTTGACATTTCTATTGGCTTTCTCCGCCATTCTCCGCTTATTAACAGTGCAATCACAGGTATGTAATCGTATTTAGGGGAGTTACTATAAATTAGAAAGTAAAACAGTGATAATGTATTAATATTAACATCAAACTTCTTCAGTAAATGTATCATTCGCATCGTTCGAGGAGGATACAAAGGATCAGAATAATCTAAAAGAAGCAACAAGTCACTAAATTGAAACTAAACCTTAATTAATTATTTTAACCTACACCTGCATAGATATTATAAACATAGACTGCTCATGTAGCCTAATATTTCGATAATTAGAAAAGTCTCACTCTGCCAAATTATCAACATCGACAACCAAAGATTACAAATGCTGTCACAAGTTTTACGTAACTTCGGTGACATCTGTGATACCCAATCACACTAGATGTGAGAGAGAGAACGACTTTACTACCCTTTTCCAGTTCACATTTCGTTTCTTTCGTTGTCCGAAGCTGACATGAGCAGTCTATATTTACTATATCTATGACTATACCATTTGAATTAACAAAATAAAATAAGTACTAATTTTATAACCTATAGAAGATCTGTTTGTTTGCCTGCACCATGCAAATGCGTTCAGATGATGTCATTTCGTCAGTAGATATGTATTCAGTGCAAGCACACAAACGAACATAAAGTGAAATTAGTGTATAAAGTGCAAGCAAGACACACGAACAGACCTATGTGTTATAAAATACTTATACATTACGCCAAGATTCGTTTTCAAAGCATATTTATTATAAGGTATATTTTTTAAACAAATTCAATCTTTTAACCTAATGTTAAATAGTTCATTATTCTCACACATAAACCTCCTTTAAATTATCCCATGATATTATCTTCAACAAATTACAATTATACATATTACAACTTAATATTCATCGCCAAGGAGCAACTCATTCCAGTGCCATCAGGCTCAATCTGCAGATTACGAATGACACCATGATCAACAACCATGGAATAGCGTTTGCTGCGAATGCCTCCCAATGGCGGAAGGTCCACGGCAATATCCATGGCCTTGGCGAACTCCGCACATGGATCAGCTAACAGTCGTACCTTTCCTTCAGCGTGCAACGCCTTGCCCCAGGCGTCCATTACGAAAGGATCATTCACGGAAACGCAGAAGATTTCACTGATGCCCTCTTTCTTCAGATCATCAGCTTTTTCAATATAGCCAGGCAAGTGAGTCTAGGTATTATTTTATTTTACAAGTTTGCAAGTTTCTATTATGTACAGTGAACTACATACCTTTGTGCAACCTGGTGTAAAAGCCCCAGGTACACCAAAAACAATAATTTTAGTGTTGCTGGAAATGTCGTTCAAATTGACTTTGTTTGTAGGGGTCATTTCAAACAAGTCCACACTGGGGACTTTGTCTCCATCCTGTTTAACATAAAATACTATTTAATAACACATATAGACAGGGAACGTATAATTCATGAAGCGTGAAGCATTCACCATGAGAGAATATAATGAATGATTATAATTACGATTGTACCTTTCACTATCGAAGTTTCTAGATTCTTGAGTTAATTATTTGCAACGTTGTTACTTACACAACTCTGTTGCAAGTGTAATCACATTTGTATACGTTTTATTACATAAGTTTCAAAATGATGTAAGTAAGCTATGGTTAACAGTTTCAAGTTTGTTATCGGTGTGCAACTGTCTTCATTGCCTAATCAAATTGAGTTCGTTAATTGAAATCTCCAGTATCATTAAGTATCCGTTGTTTCTGCTATTGGTTTCAATATATGTTTAGGTTATACGCAGTGTAGTAACGTTGATGTTGTTCATGTTCTATGGTTTTTATTGCAAACTCACCTTAGCCGGCATGATTGAACTGGTGCGGAAGTTACGTGTGAATAGTTTAGATGCTGACGATGCACTGCCACGAGGTAGTAGCTTGACAATGAACATTTTCCCGTTAGCACTCTAGATTTTGTACTTGTTTCACTTGTTTCTTGCTGCAAGGGCACTGTAACCTTGAACGCAATCGCTGTCGGCGCTGTCGCTGTGGGTTTCTGATCACGTGGTCCCAACCGTTCTAACTTTCGATCCATTCGATGCGCTGGTTTATCTCCTTGCTTGTGTTAAGCTATAATACTGCGATTTTCATCAATGATAAAGATAACAATCCCAACAGATTAAGCCCGTTCATTATATCCCAGTTCTAACGTGTCTATGCTTCATATTTGTTTCAAAATTTCATAAATGCTTTATCTCAGGGCCGTGCAAGGCTATTTGGGGGCCGGGTGCAATCCTATTAGAGGGTGCCCCTTTTATGTATTATACATAAATTATACATAAAAATATAAACTCATTATATATAATACATAAACAGTATAAATAACAAAATATAAACAAGTAAAGTAGATATCTAATATTCTTTAACAAGGGGATACAACTTCATTATATGCTGGTCAACAGTAGGTAGTTTAAACACAATGATTATTTAGCGTGTCATATTTAATAAGCAATGTTGTGCAACTATTTAAGTGTTCCTGTGATATTGTTCACCGTAAATTGGTTTTTATTAATTTTAGTTTACTGAAGGACCGTTCAGTCGATACCACAGTTACCGGAATTGTCAGAAAGATTCTTAAACCTTAAACCTAATAGACGGAAAAATTTCTTATAAATTGTTTATAATAATAAAATGTAAAAGATCTCGAGGTTTATATGTCTTCTCATTATTTTGTATCATATCCTTAAGAGAAAAAAAAAGTTCGGAATAGATATCACTTAATATATCGTCGGAGTATTCATTATAAAAATCTTGCACACTTGCTTATACATGTTTCAGTATTTTTAACTTGTTTTATTGACTAATACCATCGATTAACCAAAAGAAAAACATAATATTCAACTTTTCTTCAAAATAGGATTTCTTTCCTGCACCTAATTTCAGGGAAGTTTGTACTAATATATAACTTTATTGCTTCTTCATTAGCAGTTCGTACAATTTCCTTAAGGCAATTTCTTTTTTCCAGCAGTGCTTTTTCTGTATTTTTATCAATAACTAGCAGGTCTCGCCACGCTTCGTTGTTGCAGTCTGCATTCTTGTCCCTCTCCCTCCTCTATCCTCATCTCCACCTTCTCCCTCATGTATAAATAGGTATAAATAGGAAACTATAGTAGCTTTGCAAATTGTTGATACTGTTTTGAACCCTGCCTTGCCATCATATTTTCTCTGCCTATTTTCGTATGTTCGTTTGTCTTGCTCCTTCCGAACTATTTGCCCTTTTCGTCGCCTTATTCGATTTTACTTTGACTATCCTTGCTTCACCTCCTTGATTCTACCATTCCGAAGATAACGTCCTTACAGTAAAAAAGTATTTACCCTTCCCCGGCTGTGGTTAGTTTGAAATAGAAATATCCAAAGTTCTTTTTTTTTTCGATGTTAATCTTTGAGGACGTAAAATTGCCGGTGGAAATTGAAAATCGGGAACTCTGACAGTATTTCCATTGATTGATGTCAGTTAACTAACGACAACCTAAATAAACATGCATTATTAACAGAAAAGAAAAGGTATCATGCTGACCATTTTCCAAGAAAGTCGAGCCTAACCTAGCCTAACCTAACCTAATCTAAATAAACATGCATTATTAACAGAAAAGAAAAGGTATCATGCTGACATTTTCCAAGAAAGTCGGGCCTATTCTATTTTACCCTCCCTACCAATGCGTATTTGCATTGATTCAGTAATGACACACAATACAATCCCATATCGTAACCACAACAAATTAACTGTTGCTAGGTGACAAAAATTTATGCATACCAAGCCTTTGTGTGGATTTTAGCTCATTTCTTGCAAATGGTAGAATCCACATGGCCGGATTGTGAATCTAAACCATCGTTGAATCTACCCCAATATTCAACGAAAATTTGATTTAAATCGATACAGGCGTTTAGGAGGAGTTCCATGACAAACACATGGACATCTGCCTACACTTCGCTGTAGCTCAAGTTCTGGCGCTTTTTTCCTTCACTCTGTACTAGCCCTTTACACCATCACACTGCCTTCTTCCCTTATACGGTCCACCCAATCTCACCCTCTTTCTCCTCCTTCAACCCCCTCTCTTCCTCCACCAGTTGTCCTACTATATATCACGATTTATTAGTGAATCTTTGGCAGATTTATTCTTATTACTTACAACTTGAGAAACAGTCGCTTTTAATAAATTCTTCAGTATTATTACAGGCCGTATTCTTTTTCTTTCACTATCCTTAATCTCGAATCTATCCGGAGCTTCACTGAAAATTTGATTTCAATCGGTGCAGGTAAGCAGTGGGCACTAATATGTATGTTACATGGCATGGGTTGGAGGTTAAACTTGGCACTGCTAAGGCGAAGGGGCAAAAGGAAAATTATTATACATTTTTATTATAGAAATTAAAACTGAAGTATGTATAACTTTCAACTTTGTATAATTTCTAACTCCATTCAGCATAGCTGTTGATGATGTTCCTAGCGAAATGCAAATGGAAATAATTGACTTGTAATCTAACCATGTATTAAAAGAAAAATTCCACGATATTCTGTTTAAGGATGAAAACCATTAAATCAAGAGAGTATTCGACTCAGCAACACATATATGGAACATTCTTACAATCGGAACGGTTTTTGACGCATTTCCAATTTACTTCTTATTTTTTTACATAAGCCATTGTTTGAAAGATATGATTTTTTGAAATCTTCAAAATGGGCGTCTCAAGCTGTGCCATGGTCATTTTCAAATCGCCATATCTCCGGTAAAGAAAATTGCAAGGTTATGTTCTTTTGTACATTTTAAAGAGGAAATCGACTTAATTTTGTTGTAATTATTTCTCGTAAGTTAAATTGAAAAGTTATCGTTAATAATATCAATTTTGCGTTTAAAATGCAATTTTATTATTAATTACTATTAATGAATTCAATTACCATATAACAGGCATGTTTTATAAATATATTTATGCCAAAGATGTATTATATTACTTTTTATGCAAATGTGTCCGTGTCTTTGCCCAGAAAATGTGTTTCTTTATAAATTTGTATAAATGCTCGTTCATCAAACTTGTTTTCCTAATCATGCGATTTGAAGTGTTAAAATATTGCAGTCCGCATGCAAAGCGGCGCTCGGGCAATAAAAGCTTGAAGACCACTACCGAAATTAAATGAACAGGCCGGTGTGCGGCTTCGCATAGTCCAGTTCCCCTTAATCACGGGTGGAACAGCAAGCTGACATGGCGGAGCGTCACTCTCATATAATTCTACATATAAAGTACATTCTTTTCATTAATAAATTCTGAAAAATGGAGTCTTACCTAGATCTAATTTTATTCACAAAATATTTTACAAATTTTTCTGAATCTAACTCATTTTGGCTGATCCGACGCAGATCACTCGTTCCCTTAAAATGAACGACATGTAACCGTCGGATGGTGATAGGTTGGTAATTGTTTAAGGGTACCTTTGCGTCCATGGCAACATTGAAGTATTTACCTAATTTATGACAGAGGAATAAGTCACTTTCCATCCAAAATTCAACGAAAATTGTCTCTAAAATTATCGTGTAGCCTTAAAATTCGCCTAAATTAAAATGCTTCGACCGAATGTCCTTCTAAACCAATCCAAATTTCTAATGAAACGAATGATGCACGATGTGTGTAATCAACCTAACGCAGATGCCATTAATCTTACTATATTCGGAAACATGGTTCCCTCTGCTCGGATGGTGGCAATGCTTCTAAAGCAGTGCGCCGGAATCGATGAGCTCCGTCTTTATGGAACCGAAGATTCCGTGTGCAGTACTGCTATGGATTTGGCCCAGGTTGATACAAACACTATGATTAAAGCCTATAAAGGAGACAATGGTTTACTAAAAGATAGTATTGTGGTAAAAATATAACCTAACCAGCATGTTGTACTCTTCTTCGGTAAATTGATTACAATAATATTTAGAATTCGAAGATAGTACTGATTTGTGGAGGGTATCCAGTCACAACATTAACAAATGAATCAGAATTGTTGGACCAAAACATTGCTGCAGTGAGGAATGTTGCACTGCATTGCGTGGAATACAATCCACAGGCAATTTTGCTAGTTGCCACTCCTCCTATTAATATGTTTATTCCAATGATTAGTGAAGTATGGATTTTTCTATAAGCTTATCTTGAATCTATAAGCTCAGCTTGAATATAATTTAATATTAATTTGTGTGTCCACATTGGCAAGGAATACAAAAAAGAAGGTGTCTACGATCCAAAGAAAATAATTGGTATCTCTACTCTAAGCACCATAATTGCCAATTCTTTGATTGGTAAATACCTAAAGTACAATCCGATTCACGTTCACTGTCCAGTTATTGGTGGCGATTCTATTTTAACAAGGATTCCTATACTTTCACAATGTACTCCATGTTTAGAAACGTGTCCTGAGGTATCTCCTAGATATTTCTAGTATACCTCCTCCTACTAAACCATTCATTGCAGGATGACCGAATTGCTCTCTTCAACACAATCGTAACCGCCACAAAGACTTGCCTGGATGCAAAGCGTCAAGAAAATCTTGGTCCTTTATACTTATCCCAAGCTTTTGCGATATCCAGATTTGTAACAAACCTGGTAAACGCAATGAGGGGTGCGGAAGGTGTCTACGAATGTGCGTTTGTGAAGCAAACCGGTCACATCAACACGTTTCTGCCGTACATGCAAAGCATTGTCAAATTAGGTCCCGAAGGAGTTGCTGGCAGTTTTATGCCGCGTATAACTCAATGGGAATGTGATCGCTTGGTACGTGCGTACGTTCATTTGAAACAGGATATTTATATGGGGGCCAGTATGGTAAACGGAGAACTGATGCAAACTAAGAGGATGAAGGAATGCGCTGCATGCGATGTGCATCCTATGTCGCAAATGTTGCACAATGAGCACGTAGGGGACGTTATGATTGATTTTACGAAAAAGTATCGCAATTTAGAAATTTACCAATGACTGGGTACATTTTTATGTATCCATTTATATATAGTTATGGATTTATTTATTGAAGGAACCAATAAATTCAATTTTTAATTTTTTTATGAAGTTCACATCTTCTTTAAATGTAAATCCTATAAAAATATAATTGCAAAATGGACGAAGGCTGGATGATTTTCCATAAAACGGCGGCTTATCGCCGGAATGAGATCAAATTTGGAGCCAAGACTGGACCTGGGATATCCATTGCACACTCTCCCCTTCTGTAATTCCGGAAAATGCTTTAAGCACATTAATTACTTGATGCGTCAAGCAGATACTGAGGCAATGCAAGCCAATTAATGTCTATTTAAAGGTTTATTGATGCGAGTATACAAGTATCCAACAAACTTCTGCCTCTTTTCGTATATTCATATCGATTTACTGTATATTTTCAAATTTGGTACCTTCGAATTTGCTTGTCGATTAGGAGACTGTTTCCGTTGCGTTAAAGGATAGCTATGTACCAAACACTTTCGTGATTTAGAAGGCATTGACTTGATACTGAAGAACGGATGAAATCCTTTACCATCTGGTTGGAATGGATTAGGAGGAGGAGAAACCATTCTAACGGACACCTGTTTCTCAGAAGTTATTATATTATGCGACGGAAATTGTATACCAACGTTAAATGTCATCATAGATGATGCTTTGTTAGTGCTAATTTGTGTTGGTTCACATTTGGTGCTGCTCCTGACAGATTTCTTCGTAATGACAGTGTTAGAGGAGCTCTCCGAGTCTTCCCTACTAACTTCTTCTAGAGGAGGTAAGCCACGAACTATTGAAGAAGAGATAAATGAAGAGTGCGAGAGAAAATAATCTAAGAAGGAATTGTCAATACTTGGATAAAAATATATATTATAAAGTACCTTTTATGTTTGGTGTGTTATTAGATGAAGAAGGACCGCTTTCTTCTTCATTAAGAGAATTTAAATAAGCAGGTTTAGAAGTCACGGGAGGTGCTGATTGCGCGAAGTACGACGTAGCATTCCGTTCTTTTTGGGGTCCCAAAACATTTCGAGGTGGGAACGGGCGTAAAGCAAGATCTTTATTATCATGCTGTTCTCTTATTGTTGGTGTTTCGTTAATTGAGGCGCTATTGTCGGCATTCTCAGTAACGAGTGCACCAATTGAGTGTTTACTATTACTGACTGGACTTGCTAGTTTATCCACATTTTTAGGTTTATCAGTTTTGCAGTTTGGTTTATTACAACCACCTCGAGTAGAATCGGAGTCTACCTCTACTTGTACTGAAGTTGATGATGATTCTGGAAATGAGTCCGAGGCTGTGGAATGTACATAAGGCTTTGGATTGTGCCGACATGTAGGGCTGATGCATTTTGAACTAATTGCATCAAATTTTACATGGTCATGACTATCTTCTTGAGGATGACCACTATGTTCTTGCATTTTTCTCCATATCTCCTTGCAGTATTCACAGGTCTTGGGACAATTTTTTCCGAGAGTAGGTACCCCCAGGCTATTTCCTGGTGGATTTCGGTTTTTGCAGGTGTATTTAGTGCAACATTTTTTTGTATCGTCACGGACTGGATTAAGATATTCAAAACTGGATAAGGTCCTTTCGTCATCGGTAGTCCGATCCAAGTGCTTGCTATACTGTCTATTGCGAAAAGGACAAGTAGGTTTCATACATGACTTTCTCAATACTTCTGAGTGTATATTTGGTGAACGTTTTGAGATTTGACTTCCATTATCGGTTAAGATATTCGATTGTCCTAAGGTTCTATAGTTGTCTTGTAATAATTGACGACGACACATTTGCGGATCACGTGTATCATGCAATTCTGCGACCTCTCCAGAAAATCTATTGTAGGTACTTTCATAGTCAGAAATGTGTCTGACAGAATCGCGTCCCAGAAGGGTATGCAAGTCTGGAGCGGTTCCAGGATCCTCTGTACCTCGTATAGTATTGAACCGACTATCCATCGAATTTTGCAGCGATGATCGTGGTTTAGCCTGAGAGTTAGGCTGGGCATTAGATGGTTGAACATGAGATGGTTGTGTATTAGATTGTTGGGTATGATATGGTTGGGTATGAGATGGTTGGGTATGAGATGGTTGGGTATGAGATGGTTGGGTATGAAATGGCTGGGTATGAGATGGTGGTGGGGAAATTGATTGGGGGTGGGATTGATAACTTGTCTGTGTAATTGAAGCGGATGGTGATTGAGAATGGGGCGGTGACTGTGGTTGATTCCAACTTCCCGATACGCTATCCACAGTTTCATTTCTTACAGCAGATGATCTTGACGGTCCCGGACTTTGATTCTTCGGTTTTACGCTCCTTATCATATGCTCATCCTCTTCAAAACTAGAATGTATTGACTGAGTACCCTGCGAGGTGTAATTTTCAGTATGTCCTTGTTTAGAAGCAGGACGAGGTTTTGGTAACTTTTGTGGAGTCCTTTGATTGAATCGATTATTTCTTTCTTCATTATCGAGGCGATATCTACTACTGCCATTTACACTACACATACAACAGGTATTATCATCTGCTACTGAGTCATAAATAGAATCATCATCGCTGTCAGAATCGTCCGTAATAATACTACCACATGGACATATGTTGTAGTCCATGTCTGTATCGTCTGTAACATCACCCCCACAACACATGCATTGATAACAAGTGGTTGGCATAGGTGGAGGTGTAGGAGGACGGCTAGCAGTGTTCAATTCCGGAGGAGGACGTCTCTGTATGTAGGATTTAGGAGCCGTGGGATATCTATACCTTCCAGTCCATCCTTGCACCCCATACGCCATGGGGTCTGTAGAGGATGTAAAAGCAGGATACACTGAAGTTGGTCTGCCATATCCAAACGAAGACTGGGGAGTGTTATATTGTCTACAGGCATTGTAAGTCTGTTGTACAGCCATTGAAGAAAATTGCTGTTCGGGAGACGGGGAGCGGCGGTAATATTTTCGGTATTGCCTTCTTGATGACATTGGAGATGATGGAGGTGAAGAATGTCGTGGATTATCTCGGCTACGACATAAACAAGCCGGTGGTTGATTGGAATATATTGTGTTTTGCTGCCCACGCAAGTCTTGGTTGCTGCACGGATAGTAGCAATTCGATTGCATTATGTTCCGAAATTAACAAAAATTTAGCAACCACGAATTTATGATAAATGTGGAGTTTGACATTGAATTCAATTTTTATTGCAAAATTTAATATTAGTTACCTTATGTTAATTTCGCATTTATTATTAATTTGACAGAAACAATTCCTGTTTACATATTTAAACAATATAACTTTCTAGTGGAACTTCTTTTTGGATTTCGCTTTCTTCCCACTTTTCGATAGAGGATAACTATGACGCAAAGCACCTGTAATTCTCCCTAGCAAAGGCTTCTTAGAACTTGTACTTTTTCGTTCGGCTAACTGTCCACCATAGAACGTTTGTCCCATCGCAGCGGGTTTCGCTACTTCCTTGACCATCTCTTCCTGAAGGCTAAGCTTCTCAGCAGCAGCATCTAATTGCTTCATTCTAGTTTGTTGCAGATGTTCTTGGTGCTTCAATTGCTCCTCCTGTTGTTTTAACAATGCTTGTTTCTTCTGTAGATCTCTCTGCCGTTGAATTTCCTTCGCTTGACACTCTAAAAGTTTCCTCTGGTCTTCCAGTTTGCGCTGCTCTTGCTGCTGATGTACCTTTCTCAGTTGTTCTTGTACATGGAGTTGCTCCTGTTTGCGTTTAAGAGAAGTTTGCTGTTGTAAAAATTTATGTTCCATCATATCCGGATTATTCCGCTTATTGCATGATGCCTTGCATTCAAATTTAGATTGCCCTCGTGCACTTTGTGCTTGTGATTTAATAACCTTTGATAATTGTGGACTTACTGGTGGTGACCCACTAACAGAAGCTAAAATAGGTGTAGCTATTGAAGTGGGTGATCCTATGGCAACAGGTGAAGCTATCTCTGACCCTACTGGTGCAGGAGTGTGGATTTGGGATATTCTTTTTTTGTTAAATCTGTGTTTATTTGCTTCAGCTTCCAAGGCCAATTGTAGTATATGTTCAGCCTTACGCTGTACCTCCGGAACAGGTTCCAACTTAATGTATTTAATAATTTCATTGACCAAACCTTTAGCCTCATGGGGAATGTACTGCATTTGGTTATTAATATTATCCTTCCCAGGGGTTATTTTGGGATGAATTTGTTGAATTGAGGGGCTAGCAGATTTTGGTCTTCTTTCACTATTTTTACGCTGCATACAACCACAGTCAGGACAGAAATGTTTGTTATGGTGCCCGCCATGATGTTCACGGTGTTCCCCGTGTTGATCGTGATCGTGGTGTCTACTATGATGCTCATGGTGTCCGCCATGATGCTCATGGTGTCCGCCATGATGATCATGATGTCCTCCGTGAGCATCGTGGTAGCCTCCCCCGTGTTGATCATGATGACCGCGGTGTTGATCATTATGATGTCCTCCATGGTGATCAGCATGATGTCCTCCATGATGATCACCATGATGCCCTCCATGATGATCTTCATGATGTCCTCCACGATGGGCATCATAATGTCCTTCGTGATGGGCCCCATGATGTCCTCCGTGATGCTCATTATGATGTCCTCCATGATGATCAGCATGATGTCCACCATGATGATCACCATGATGTCCTCCATGATGATCTTCATGATGTCCTCCACGATGGGCATCATGATGTCCTTCGTGATGGGTCCCATGATGTCCTCCATGATGCTCATTATGATGTCCTCCATGATGATCATCATGATGTCCTCCATGATGCTCATTATGATGTACTCCATGATGATCGTTATGATGTCCTCCATGCTGATCATCATGATGTCCTCCATGATGTTCATTATGATGTACTCCATGATGATCATCATGATGTCCTCCATGATGATCATCATGATGTACTCCATGATGACCATCATGATGTCCCCCGGCATGATCATCATACCCCCCACTCTGCCGATAGTACCCCGAACTGCCATTATAGTACTGCGAACTACGATCATAATATTCTGAACTATATCTTGGGCTATAATTAGTGTACGACGCACTATGCATTGGGCTGTAGTTATAATACTCGCTACTATATGCCGGCCTGTTGCTTATGTACTTCCCATTATACTCCGGACTAGTGTTATAGTACTTTGCACTATTCTGCGGACTATCGATATAGTACGTACCACTATTCCCACTATAATATGTATCACTTAAGCCTATATATAGAGGACTATACTTATAGGAATCACTAAAGTCACTACTGGTTGCAGACGCTGTATGGTCTTGCATGTCAAATTGAAGACTTTCATGTTCTATAGGTTTAACTGGCCCAGTCTCCGAGTCATTAGAACTTCCATGTCCGCTCACAGAATTGTGGTCGTACTGATATTGTGTCGAGGTTCCAGGACTTTCTTTAACAGGTATATCATCATGGATCAATGAACGAGTATGAACCAGCACCTCCGAACTTTCTGTATAAACATTTTTGTCCAAGTGTTTTTTGGATTTTGTACCTTCAGCTGTAGGCTCACAAGGACAATAAACTCCAACGCCTTTATCAGTCATTTCACCCTTAGAATGATGACCGGAAGGTTTACAGTCACAACATTTGCAGTCATTAGACCCATCTGCTGTCTCTGCACAGCTAGTGGGTCTATAGTTATGTCCAGCCTGTGTATCCGTATTTGACGAAAATTGATCTAGCAGGTCTTTCAAACAATTGCACTTCGTCTTATGCATAAGTTCAGTTTGTAGGACCTCTTTACAACGCTGACATGGTACGCTTATATTGTGGCGATTTTGGGGAAAATGTGATACGCCCATTACAGGAAAAGCCTCTATGTACTTATCTTGGTCAGGATAGACCATGTTCGTTACGGGATACGTTATTTTACTAGGTTTCCATTGTGCCCAATAACTCTCCTCTAATTTATTAAGAGCTTTAGGATGTAGTTGTAACGAACATGTTGCAATAGGTGCATTTGTTGTCGAAAAAGAATTCTTGCTAAGACTCTGTACCTTCTTGCTCGGAGTTTTGGCAGGCTCAGTTGATTCTGAGCCAGTTTTGGTCAAATTTGGTTTGGTAGGAGAAAACATTTTGACGCGTAGCACGGCGAGATTTATGAACACGAACCCTGATGTGAAATCGTTCAAATCACATTAAGACACAGAATTATTTGCGTTTCGCAATGAATTACTGTAAGGATTTGTTTAAAATGACAAACGACAATTAGAAATTTATTATATGCATATAATTTTTGATGTGTCATCGAGACAAATGATAGGTCTGTTTCTTTGGTGATAGGTGTAGCACTGGTGCTGCACTTCTACACTGCTCCTCTTCTTTGATTACTGCACTGATTGTCTTTTGATTTGCAGTTTATATTTGCACCAACAATTGTCAATCTACATCATGCAAAAAGTTAGTGCTACACTAGGCTGACCAGATGATCGCAGACTCAATGCTGTACGCCCATTCGATTACGGTTAATTAGTTTATGTTCAGAAAAATGAAACTTGTAATTATTATACATAAAAAAAGTCGGTATTCAGGAAAACAAAATTGACAATGGAAACAAAAAAAAATTAAATATGTACTTATAGAATACAGGAAGACTGACCAATGGCTATATCTTTCGTTTCCTTCACCTGGTTGATTTCAACCAGGTATGCAGAGCGGTATTTTATGCCGAC
>JAODVP010136335.1:0-21056 GCA_025400035.1 Tetradonia laticeps
ATTAGATAATTTCAAAAAGTTGACAGATTTCGAAACAGGGATTATCTAGCTATATACTTACTAAATTTGAGTAATGTAACTTCAATACTCTAGAAGTTATTAACGGATAAAGATGCAAATGCAGTTTCTACTTGATTCAATCCTTTGAATTGTCATAACTTTGATTTGCCATTAGATATTTCAATATGCCAATTTATCTCGATAAGTCAATTATTTAGTTACATTTTATAAAATATCCTGTGACTAGGAATCGAACCGCAGGCGACTATATTGGCGCTATAGGGCTCTAACCTTTGACCTACCACAGCTACTGTTCAAATAATTAATTTCAAAGAGCTTACTTTGAAAACCAAAGATTAGTAAAACTGTTAGAGTATGCCCTACATTTTCAGGGGTCAATCTAAGAGCAACTATGGTCTATATCCAAGTTTGTAGTCTAGAAAGACTACTACTACTACTACAGCTATTAAAATATGCATTTTTGGCAAAAACTATATTATAAGTATATTTTTTTAATCACTTTTACGTGTACAGCAGCTTCCTTATAATCGTATAAATCGATTTTTATAAGTGAGTAGCACTTGTACATATTTTAAAAATAACTTTCTGTGCAAATTATCCGCTTAGAAATCACTATTATCCAGGGTCGGCGACAGGGGGACAAAGGGGCCAAATGTATAGAGGTCCGGGCTCACTGGGGGCCCAGAACGACGTAGGTTGTTAAGGAAATCTGTAAGTTGGTTGGTGGCTTCGGTGGCGTATTGGTTAGTATCTGGTGCGCGCTAACATGGAGATGCGGGTTCCAATCCTGCATTCTTATCCGGCCGTGGTTGCAGTACTCCTTCTGCAAGGGAGGTGGTACAATAGGCCCAAAAACACCTTAGGGTGGTGGCTGCAGTGCCATCACTGCCAGACGGTTATAATCTCTGGCCTCCCTTTAAAAAAAAGTTAGTTGGTTGCCTGAATCGAGGGGCTCTAACCTCTTCATTACATAGGGTCCCGAGAATCTTGTAGCCGACCCTGGTATTCCCTACTACAATTTTAAATAATATGGCTTTTAGATAGTGATATTAGTGGTTCCACATCTGCGGAGGACTTCGTTTAATAAACGTCAGCTTGTGAAAAGGATTAGGTTTCTTATATCGCTCCATATTGACTGGAACTATTGCAGATTGTACCCGATGCTTCATTAGAAGCCGCTTCCATTTCATTCTGTTCCGCATGTGCCTCTCTACATAATGTCGCTTAGCCCTGTAGAAAACATTTTCACAAACAAATGCCACTATACCACCTACGACTCCAACGAATAACAATGAAAACGCGCTTTGTAAGTGCTTTAAAGTAATTACAATCTGTTTGGATTCTTCTTCTTCCTCATCGTCGTCATGATGATCGTCTATGGTGTCCTCATCGGAGCTATTCGAGTTGTTATATTGACTCTCATCCGAATAAGAGCTGTATACATTCCGCCATTTTAAAACCAACCCGCCTTCGATCAGTAGAGTGATGTATTTGTTAAAAGAAGATTTCAAGGGGAACGTGGGAGGAAATACAATACTGCATTGTTCTGTATAGAGCACATGATCATTGATAAGGTGGACCTTAGATCTACCATCTGGGTAGACAACATGCTCGTCCTTCTTATCAATATAGTATTCCGCGTAGAACCTTCCAAGGATAGTGATAGTGTCCCGATCTTTAGCTACAGTCAACAGCCATTGGAATTCAGTATCATTTACCGAGTCGTAAATCTCATAATTGTTGTAAATGCGGATATCCCGAGCGGATATTGAACTATCAAAGATTGTTTTACGTTCCGACATTCCCCCGATCCCAATACCAGATTCAAAGACTTCATCTTCGGTGTTAATCTCGCGTTCAAAGCGGGGTCGGGTTAAAACATTGATAAGACTGCTCTGGTACACGTTCCCAATGACGATCATGAACAAAGCGTAGGATATGAAGAGGCAGCGGACAGGGTTACTTTTGGGTTGAGTGGGTACCACAGCCAGAACGAAGATCTCCACCGATACCAAGATAGCAGCCGATAGAGATTGTAGATAATGGTACTCACTTTCTCCACACAACTTTGCGTATATAAATGTAAGAAGGCCCATCACCACCACTAGACTGAATAGAGTGGCCCATGTGGGCCACTCAAAAATGGTAATAATAGCTACCCAAGGAGGTAGCAAGTCAGCGCTGGGGACCACCCACACCATATCTTCCATGAAATACACTTTCGCGAACCCGAAATAATTGGAACGCTCGGGAGTTACAGTGACTCTACCGACGCCAACTATAAACGGGTTTACATCGATGGTTGCCAACATTCCAGACCATAAGGTGCAGTTCCAACAATCGGGGTCAACAGTACGGTTCTCTAGCTGCCCCCAACTACGCGCAGTTTCTTGAACACTGTAGTTGTAACTTATATCCAAGTGTTCTGCAGTGGCGTTCAGAATTTCAATCTCCACACCTTTGTACTGATTGAAGACCATTGGAGGATACACCATTAATTCCACTTTCAAGGTGCAATTTAACCCGGCTCTTCTGTTGGATTTCTCCCAGTCGGGAAGCAACGCCAGTTTACCCTTCTTGCAGTGGGCCCGCATACTAAACACCGGCGTAGTTCCACATAATCCATTTTTATCCCCATGGGAGGTCTTGGTTGGAAAAATCGTCATTCCCCATACAGAGAACAGTTCCATACTTTCAGGGCGTATGATATATGTCGAATAGTGACGGTAGTTGTACATGCCTCGTAAAACGGACCGGGCTACTTCCAATCCATTCGGATTCGTCAGTAATCTTCCATAGACCAAAATGAATTGGGCGCTGATGTTATAGGAATCGAATGCTCGTAGACGTTTCATAACAAGAGGGACATCATTAAATGTATCTAGAAATATCATATACGTGTCTGTTTTTCTAGGTTTCTTATTATAATTCTTAAGGATCCGTCGCTTGTCGTCTTGTCGGCGGTTACAATTTTTTATACACTCTGAGTAACTTTTGAACTCTTTGGAGGTTCCGTTGGTGACTTCCCATACTATGTCCTTCTCCTCAGCTATTACTTGCAAGTGTTGCAACACCGTCTCGAAAGTCTCAAAGTTCGGGTATGAGGTAACATCTATCGGCACTACAGTTAGAAATGTTTCCTCGAGGAGCAACTTATTCATTATTTCTATAATACATGTTGCTGATATGTTGCTATAAATGATGTCTCTTTGCTGTTCCAGATTCACGTTTACGTCTTCTTGTATTATAGCACTTGGAACACCAGGAAGGTGAAAGAATATTATTGATATAATTAAGACCAGCATGTTTTCAGCGATTGCACTAACTCCGCTCGTAATATTATGTCAAGCTCGATGGTATTCGGTTGAAGTTGCTCGCGTTTTTGTTATCTGTGCGCGTGGGGCTTCTTTTCATGTTTGGTGCTTCAATCATTCGTTGCCATCGGTTTTATGTGCATGAATAGTAGACTTGTTTGGTATTTCTATCTTGATGTGTACTTTTCCAGTTTCCGTTAATGATTATTTGCAATATACAATAAAAAATCAATGGTATATAAGGATAATGTAATGTAATGAAAGTTTTGCTGTAGCTATAGTTGTAAATAAAACAATCAAAATGTCAAACTCAAATACTAGTGGTGTTCAAAGACATTAAAGGAGTCGGAAAACTGTACCAAACCATATTCTTCACTTTACTTCCAAATTTCCATCGATATCTTCGAAATACTACTACTACTACTTATTCAGAAACGTATTAAGAAAAAATTTGTGGTACCATAGTGACACACAGTGCTAACGAGTTAAATTTTATGAATCAAGATAATGTCCATTAAAAGAGTGGAACAATTTGTATAAATTTCGACAATCTCGAGTCCAAATTCTTGTCTTGTCCTGAAACTTTATGCAAAAATCTCGTCTCGTCTTGTCTCCAAATTCGATTCCAGGCGAGATTCTCGGGGTCTATACGCGATAAAGGAGTAGAAAGTTATTAGTACACAAATGTCACTTTATGTTCCCATCATTACAAGCAAATGTTATTCTTAAACTCTTGCTGATTACATCACATCTTTTCTAATTACTAAATACAATAATAATTAGCATGTTTATTAAAAAACAAAGAGCAACTCTTCCTTTTTCCAAGGAAATATTAAGTGCACTTTCATTTCATGTGGTTCAAGAGAAAATCGCGTTTTTCCGACGTTTAAGTCCCAAAGCGAAGTCCCAAGTTTGTCCAATATTGACGTCCGTTTTAAGATGTTTCTGATTAATAGCAACAAGATGTAATCTTGTAATCGTGTTTCTTCTTGAATTCTAAAAAATAACCAACTTCAGCCTTAAGTTTAACGCTATGTAATTAATTTTACAACACTGCTTAGTTGTGAATCGAAAGAGCACCTCTTCATTTTCCTGATGAGACATTATGTGCATTTTCATTGCATGTGGTGCACGAGAAAATCACGTTTTTGCCATTCCTCTTTGCTCGCTGCTTCTCTTTTTGCGAAAAACGAAAACAATTCATTTATGAAAATATAGGAATGTACATAGTTGAAATGAATGAAGAAATAAGTCTTTCCATTAACTGCAATTCGATAAGTTGTTCGACGCACGATTCAAAGAATTGGAAATAGTGCAGCTCCGCCTGCTGATTATATCGACTTTCGAATGATATGCATGCAGAAACTTCCACAATTTTTTCGGAGAAATGAACGACTTAACTGGAATATGTCATGGCTGTAATAAATAAAGCAATAAATTTCGAATTTTTCTGTATTAAAATCAATTTCAACCGATTTTTTCAGTAATCCACGGTGTATTTTATCAATAGATAAGGTTTCTGTAAATTCAAAATCCTCGTCGTATTAGGAATTAGCCGACAGTCCCTGTGGACTTGATGATTGGCCTAAAGAACTCTACAAAATACGTAATAAAATGACTGCACACTACGAGGAAGCTTTTATAGAGATGCAGCGACAGCACGCAAAGGAAGTGAATCTGCTCAATGAAAAAATCGACATTTGCAAGGACATTATAGATAAGTTCTCAGGATATGGTCAAGACAACAGCAATGAAGACCACGTCGCCAGAGAACGCCAGACGACAAAAACTCTACGCCGTTTGCTAATTGACTGCTACACGTATTTCGCTCAATGCGAAGACGAGTTGAACACAACTTTGTTCGACGAACTAGCTAAGAATTCAGCGTTGGATTCGGACAGCGATAACATCAACACGGCGTCCACGTCCTCCAAAAGTGATTCCTCAGCGAAGCGAGTGCACCTCGCTCCGAACATTCAAGGATTCATCGAGAAAATCGACCGTAACTCGGAAAATGTCTCGCTGGAGTTCAAAGCAGAGCTGGGGGCTTGTTTAAGCAGGTTGAAGATGGAAGCCAATGCGATTTTGGGTTTGACTGGCAAGCAGGGCGAGTCTGGAGCGTCCCCGCTAGTCGTACTTCCCAACGAGAATGAACGTCCTTTGGAGGATAAGATTCAGTCGCTTTCCAGAGAAGTAGCTGTGGAGGTAGAACGCAAGGAGGAATTGATTAATCAGCTTCTCATGATATGATTTGGGTTCTATAAATTTAATAATGTACATCAAAAGAGTGGAACAATTTTTATAAATTTCGACAATCTCGAGTCCAAATTCTTGTCTTGTCTTGAAACTTCAAGCAAAAATCTCGTCTCGTCTTGTCTCGAAATTCGATTCGAGGCGAGATTCACGGGGTCTATACGCGATAAGGGAGTAGAGAGTTAGTAGTATACAAATGTCACTTTATTTTCCCATCATTACAAGCAAATGTTATCATTAAACTCTTGCTGATTACATCACATCTTTGCTAATTACTAAACACAATAAAAATTAGCATGTTTATTAAAAAACTCAGTATACCACACGTAAAAATCACTTAATATCTTTAAAATTCTAGTGTAAAACTGAAAATAATGAGAGTTACTAAAAAAAACTCAACATATTTTCTTCTCAGTAAATTCATCATAAACCTAAATATTTTGTAAATGTTTTAAATCCTCTTTCTTCCAATCACATCTGTGGCCACATTATTTAAACACACAAGGCGTGTTTATACCTCGTATCATCTACTTCTTCAAATTATATTCCGTCATTTCCGCAGCGTATTTCTCCTTCGAACGCTCATACATATCGACATAAATTTGCTTCTGCAACCCGCTCAGCGTCTTCCATTTCAACGCCAACTGCCGTGTCAACTCCTGCTTGTTGGGCTCTGTCTGCCCGGGCTTCAACTCAGATACCAATTGCTCCATTAATGGCTGACGCTGCTCCTGACAAAACTGAAAGAACGGATTTGATGGCCGCTTTGGCGCACGCGGATCTTTCTCAGCCTTAGTCACTTTTCTCTTCGGAGGTTTCTTCGTTTTCGGGACTTTGTCCTCAGTTCCCTGCGTTTGTTTCTTTTTTGAAGTAGGCTGTGCCTTCACTTCGTCCTTGATTTTCAATTGTTTGTTGGTAAAGCTTGACCCCATTGTTTCGTAAGCTGTGTAGGGAATTTCAGTCCAGTCTTCTGCGTATTTGAATTTTAATCTTTGTTTTATATAGGTGACTTGATCCAACCTTCTTTTTGTTATTCTCTTCACCTCCTCGATTCTAAAATGAATTTAGAGATATAAACTCGTATATAAACTTGTTAATTGTTGGAGTGAGTAGTATAAAAACCATAGCCAACTATAAAACCGAAATATAGTCCTAACTACCTGTAAACAAGCCGCTCATTGCTTTTTTGGATTGTTTCACATTCTTCTAACAACAATTTATACTTTTTATAGTACACATTATTTTCATGAAGGCGGTCTACATATACCCCATCATTTTCTGAATCATCGGACATCATTTTGAAGTTGTAATTAGTTCCTACAATATCAGAATATCCATTTTCATTCCAAAAAGTCCAATCTCATAGCGTTTTTAGGTTAGAGTAAATATTACCTCGTCATTTTCTTTACAAATCGAAATCAAATAGACATAATTAGATATTTTATATTTATGTACTTATATTTAAGAGGACATTATTTTTAAGCATCATTTTCTTAGTTAGAAACTCCACAATTTAACTTTTTAAATTTATGTATTGATTAAAAGAACATGAGGCGATTTCTATATCTTGTATATAAACTAAATAAACAGCTGACTTTTGACAGATATATTAACAGCTTAAAGAACTAAAAAAAGGTAACGAGCTATATTCTCATAAATTTGCAGTTATTTGCTTCTATAATATTAGCATTTTTATTAGGGTATAAATTTGTTATTTGTTTTCATCAATTGTTTTTGGCTGTAGTATAGGCAACCCAAAATACCACAATTATTCCTAAAGAATTATGATTAACATATATAATAAATTGATGTATATTGAATGTACTTATATTATATTTACCAATTTATTATTCTTATAAGTTTTATTGAAAGAGTGAAACATTTACCAATAATTAATTTTAATCATTTTAATATTTAAAAATTCCCGACATTATAGACAACTTTATATACACGTAATTCTGTTGTTTCATCTGTTGTATTCCGTTCACATACAACTCAAGTGGTTGTAATCATTGCAATCGCTGCAGTCGTTGCAAGCGCATTCGTTACAATTAATAAACTCTAATTACAAGAGAAAGTGTAAAATACAACATATTAGTTTATTGTGTGTTCAATATTTCGGAGTACGACCAGCATTTTTCCAAAT
The DNA here is from genome assembly GCA_025400035.1 of Tetradonia laticeps. Classification (NCBI taxonomy): domain Eukaryota; kingdom Metazoa; phylum Arthropoda; class Insecta; order Coleoptera; family Staphylinidae; genus Tetradonia; species Tetradonia laticeps. Next base: position 7,735 of record JAODVP010136335.1, read on the forward strand.
CAACCAGGTAGCTACATTAACCTTAATTCTTTTTATCATTCGATTCATGCGCGAAGCCAGCAAGTCGAAGACATTTGATTATTTATTTAGATTACGTGTGTATTCATATTGATTTAATAGTGCATAACAGTGGAGAGAATACAGGTATGCACCACGTATTGCTGCCTCTGCAAGAATGCAAGAAAAAGTGTGACAAGAGCTCAGCAAGCAGGAAGTGATGAGTTCAACATTCAACAACTTGGGACCCAAGGAGCATTGAATTATTTTTAGCTGTGGCCATGTCTGGGAATAGCTCACCCTCTCACAGCACCGACAATTCATTGTCACTGCCAGGCTTGAGTGATAATGAAGTGCAGAATCTTGAGAAGAATATTGCGAATGAGCGGAAAAGCAGTGAACATCAGAGTAGTATTTCAGGTAAGTGGAGAATTTTGGAATTTGTATTACAAGGGGTGTGTGGGTCTTTACGAAACTAATCTAATCTAAAAACATGACTTAAGGGGGTTAGTCCGGTTTATAATCTTTAAAAAAGTGTGATTTTTGCAATTTATCGTTTCCCAATAATATTTTAAAAGAAAAATTACAAAATTACAGTAGAAACCCTTTAAGACGGCATTTAATTTAAGTACAAACCTGATATAACCGCAAATTTGGACTGGTCCCTCCGTTTTCTTATGTTAAAGTTAAAAAAAACGGAAATAACGTCAAAAAACCGGATATAACGGCATTATATGTATAAAAAAATGAAGTATCAAGAATTTGTGTATTTCAGAACACATCTCGAGCATAAACAGCTTGGAGAATGATCGTTCCTTGTTAGAAATAGAAATTAGTAACATCCCGACAATCCAGGGTGATTATGACAACGATAATCAGTCACTTAGCTTATCAAATCTGTCAAACTCCGCTGGAAAGAACGCGAAAAGTATTCTCGAGGAAATCCTGCACAATGAGCAGTTCAAGTCGGAAAGATCGGACCGTCTTGACTCTAATGACGATGTAAGCCTGAACATTTTCGACGGAGTGAACTTGGACGACAATAGCATCAACAGCTACGTCAACAAACTGAAGAACCAAGAGGTTGATGTGTTTAGCCACGACGACAAAGCACAGAGTTTAGAAGACGCGCTGAGTGTTAAAGACAGCATTATCCAAGCGTTGAACGTCGAAGTCGAATCTCTCAAGGACTTAGCCAGTAATCCTAGTACATTGAGCATGAATACCACGCTGACGGAGTATAAGATGTTCCAAGAGGAGTGCGCGGCTAAGTTCGTCAACTTTGAAAACGCCATCGTTCATAGAGACACTATTATTGCTGAATTAAAAGACGCGTTGATTGGAGCACAGAAGCAGGAAGATGAGGCACGCGCTGAGTGCGAGCAGTACTCTAAGGATATACTATGTTTTCAGAAGGAGTTGGCTGAGGCTGTGGAGTATATTAGTAAGTGCAAGTGTCCAGATAAGCGGATTAAGGCTATGAGTGCAGGTGGAGGAGATGCAGATGCAGCTCGTATTGGTGACTGGAGAAGTGATGACCTTGACAGGATTTGTTTGGACTTGGAGCAGCACTTAGACGTGGAATTTGTTTTGGGGATTAAAGCTAGGTTAAATGATTATTTGGAGGTTATGTTGGATAGGAACAAGTCCGCACATTTGAGTGAATTGGGACGATTACAGGAGAAGCATGTCAAGGAAATGGACGATACTAGAACTTTTTATGAAGAAAAATGTGCCGATTTGTAAGTATTTTATAAATTACTTATTAATTTAAACCAAGAACATATTAATATATTAATATGTATTTTCTCCCTAATCTGCTTGCTAAGAGGTCACAGTAAATTGTATGTTTAACTGAGCCGTTTATCAGCTTAGGTTTAACTTGGTTTTGGTGTTTCCATTAGAATATCAAACGAATTAGTGAGTCCTGAAAGTAGAAAGCTTTCGGAAGATGATGGGAACTCCGATGATGATATGTCCGACATTTTTGCAGCGGGATACGTCCCAATGCAGGGTAAGTTAACCGTGGAGAAAGTGCACGCATTCAAGAGTAAAATCGACGCAGCGTCGCGGGTTTTGAACAAGTACGACATGGAGAGTCTCGGGGAAGACGCGTTGAACTCTTTGAAGACCACAGTGGAGGGGTTTCGGTTCCTTGCGGTGGGTGCCCAGGATGTGGAGGCGTTTTATCAAGCGCAGGTTGACAATCTCAGGGAGGAGTTGAATATTCTGCAACTGGCGAAAGAGTTAAAGGATACAGGCACACAGGTTAGTTCATTTTTGATAATACTTGTTCATACCTTGCATGTGTTAATCTCATTTTATAGACATTTGTAATTTAGCGACTCGTTAAGACCATAAACCACTTCATTTTTAACTGAGAGGTCATACACAGATCTATCTCTTGTAGCATGTGATTTTATGTAGTGTGTAAAATTGCACCTAACATCATTTGATTCTTAAATGTGTAACTACTGTTTGCATAATAGGTCAGCACAGACGAAAACGAAATTAATGACATCGTGCAGTCCTATCAAACTCGTCTTCAGGAACAAGTTGAGCTCGCAAAAACAGATATAATGCTAGCTTTGGAAAACAATATCTCCGTAAGCACTTATTCATCCCTCAAATATAACACTGTGGGTGCTTTTTAGAAAAAAAGTCCGGTAGGTTGATTTTAATACAGATATATAATGAGAAGTTCATTGAGTCGCGACATACGTCCATACAAATACGTCCAAACTACCTTAAGTAGGCGTAAGCTACGTCGCACGCGTTAGTTAGCCTCTAGTTTAATTTTACAACGCGGCTTAGTCATAAATCCCAAGAGCAACTCTTCCTTTTCCCAAGAAAATATTCAGTGCACTTTCATTTCATGTGGTTCAAGAGAAAATCTCGTTTTTTCGACGTGTAATTCGGCGAAGTTCCAAATTTGTCCAATTTTGACGTCCGTTTTAAGATGTTTCTGATTCATAGCAACAAGATGTAGTCCTAGATAGAAAGAGCAACTCTTCCAATTTCGTATGATCTAGCAAACTACATCAAAAATCGTGTTTATTCTTGAATTCTAAAAAATTACCAACTTCTGCCTCAAGTTTAAGGCTATGTAATTAATTTTACCACGCGGCTTAGTTGTGAATCGAAAGAGCAACTCTTCATTTTCTTGATGAGATGTTATGTGCATTTTCATTGCATGTGGGGCACGAGGAAATCACGTTTTTGCCATTCCTCGTTGCTCGGTGCTTCTCTTTTTACGAAAAACGAAGATAATTTAATTATGAAAAGATATGAATCTACATAGGTGAAAAAAAGAAGAAATATGTCTTTCCATTAACTGCAATTCGAAAAGTTGTTCGACGCACGATTCAAAGAATTGGAAATAGTGTAGCTCCGCCCAATTATTTGCTGATTGTACCGACTTTGAAATGATATGCATGCAGAAACTTTCACCATTTTTTCGGAGAAATGAACGACTTAAATGGAATATGTCATGGCTGTAATAAATAAAGTAATAAATTTCGAATTTTTCTGTATTAAAATCAATTTCGACCGATTTTTTCAGTCATCCACGGTGTATTTTATCAATAGGTAAGGTTTCGCTAAATTCAAAATCCTTGTCGTATTAGGAATTAGCCGACAGTCCCTGTGGACTTGATGATTGGCCTAAAGAACTCTACAAAATACGTAATAAAATGACTGCACACTACGAGGAAGCTTTTATAGAGATGCAGCGACAGCACGCAAAGGAAGTGAATCTGCTCAATGAAAAAATCGACATTTGCAAGGACATTATAGATAAGTTCTCAGGATATGGTCAAGACAACAGCAATGAAGACCACGTCGCCAGAGAACGCCAGACGACAAAAACTCTACGCCGTTTGCTAATTGACTGCTACACGTATTTCGCTCAATGCGAAGACGAGTTGAACACAACTTTGTTCGACGAACTAGCTAAGAATTCAGCGTTGGATTCGGACAGCGATAACATCAACACGGCGTCCACGTCCTCCAAAAGTGATTCCTCAGCGAAGCGAGTGCACCTCGCTCCGAACATTCAAGGATTCATCGAGAAAATCGACCGTAACTCGGAAAATGTCTCGCTGGAGTTCAAAGTAGAGCTGGGGGCTTGTTTAAGCAGGTTGAAGATGGAAGCGAATGCGATTTTGGCTTTGACTGGTAAGCAGGGCGAGTCTGGAGCGTCCGCGCTAGTCGTACTTCCGAACGAGAATGAACGTCCTTTGGAGGATAAGATTCAGTCGCTTTCCAGACAAGTAGCTGTGGAGGTACAACGCAAGGAGGAATTGATTAATCAGCTGCTAGAAGCGAAACAACTTGTAAAAACGTTGGAGGTTGAGCGCCACCAGCAGGATCAGCAGATGGAGGGGATGATTGTACGGAATAAGATGGTGGAGGACGAGCTGCGCAAGGCTAGGGATAAGATTAGTGAGTTGATTGAGTATGGACGGAAAGAGTTTGTGTCTGAAGGCTATGGAGAGAATGTTCTGCATGGCGGGGCTATTCGAACACCTTTGGCGGATCTGAATGACAGGGCAAGACAGGTTCTCATGGACAATAAGTGTGATGAGAGGACTTCGCAGATTATAGAGGATTTGAGTCGAGAGTGTGATCAGCTCGTTGATGATGCTAATAGAGATCGCAAGGACTTCAACCAACAGGTGGGTGAATGTATTTGGAATTTGTTTCGTTTGATGTTTTCACTGTGATTTTGCTTTATGTGGAACTTACTAACTGTATCAGGTAGTTTCCTCTAAACTTAATTACTAGGCTTATTCTTAATTCTTCGGATGCGATGTCAGTTTTAGAGGAAATCCTGTTTTTCCGACTTGCGTTTCGTCAAATTCTTTGAATTACTCAAGTTTTACGTCTCCCTTAAAGCAGTTGTGATTAGCCTTGTAACACGTAGTTTTAGCGGTCGAAAGAGCAACTCTTCCCTTTTTTCTATGAGATGTTATGTGCATTTTCATTTGATGTGGTTCAATAGTAAATCTCGTTTTCGGAAGTCGGTAAATTTTAATAATTGACAAACTAAGGTCTCTATTTTAATGCACCCTAATGAATTAGGCAACGCGGTTTTATCATAGATCGAAAGTGCAACTCTTCCTTTTTCGGGTCAGATATTATCTGCATTTTCATTTGATGCGATTTGCTAGAAAATCGCGTTTTTCTGATACACAAATCGGTGAATTCTAAATTTGATTAACTTCAGCCTCTAGTTTAAGGGAAGGTAATTAATTTTACGACTCGGTTTAGTTATATATCGCAAGAGCAACTCTTCACTTTCCTGATCAGATGATATCTGCATTTTCATTGCATGTGGTTTACGAGAAAATCGTGTTTTTCCGACGCGCGTTCTAAGAATTCCTCAACTTTAACCTCCATTTTAAAATACTTCCAACTAATTTAGCCAAGTGGCATAGATATGCTTTGAACGAGTTATTATTTCTTGACGATATGAAATGTTCTAGACATTTGTAATTATTTTAGCGATATGAACTTACTAATTATTTGAGCTTACGTTAGTATATTGCCACAATTATCATTCACGCTTGTTTCATTCGACGTCCCATCTCATGCAGATCGAATCCGCCGATAAGAAATTGAAATCGACGCAAAAATTCCTCGAGGAGCAAGCAGCTGAACGCGAGCAGGAGCGGGACGAGGCCGCGAAGATGATCAGCGCTCTTCGCGAGCAGCTCAAGGAGCGGCAAAAGGACCGCGCCGGGTATGAGCGTGTCAACGAGGTGGTAAGTATGAGCACCGCTCTCTGCATGTCGCACTTCACGCACTTCGCTCATTACTACTAACATGTCGCGGTGCGTGGTATACTCCTGCACTAATCCTGCAACTGGTTGTGGATTGCTTTAGACACTGGAAGGCTGTGGCGCTACGGCTGGGGACACCAGTGAACAATACGCCCAGATTGCGAGAACCGTAAGTTTAAAGCGCGAGCGCGCTGAAAGCGATGCGGCGAAAGACGCGAGTTATTTTTGGTTTCACGCGCTCGTGCTATAATTGTGCCTCTTCCTGTCTTCGAGCATTCGGTCGCCGACTTGCTGAGCGGCTGGTGCTCGCAGGCAACGTAGTTTTGTTCGCCCTTTTATTTCACGACTGCAAAATGTAGCAAGTTGCTTGGGGTATTTCAGAAGTACGTGTCGCTAATTTCGTTCTTGTGTTTTATTCCTTGTCTAGGTTGAGGGTTTCGAGCAGCAAATGCACGAGATGTCGCAGCTTATCGCCGATGGAGAGAAGCGCTTCCAGGAGGTAAACAGTGAGCGGGAAGAGGCTATTGAGAAGATTGGGTTGCTGCGCGACATTATTAAAGACCTCGAAACGCAGGTGAGAGGCAAAGAGGATTTGACTTCGGAGCTTAAAGCCATCATAGAGAAGCAGAGGGAGGCGCATAACGATTTGGTGCAGCAATTGGAAGCTGCGAATAACACCAGTAACTTCCAGGCGCATATCATTCAACTTGAGGAGGAGGTGAAGAACCTACGACGGACCAGTGGAATTGTTGGGAACGAGGGGTTGATTAAAGAACTTCAGTTACAGGTACGAGGGTCTTTCCAAAAGTAATTTACACTATTTGACGTGAGTAGGACTGCTACAGCTATGGTAGCACGAGATTGGTAGAGTTTGGTCGAGTTTGATAGAGATTTGTAGAGATTAGTAGAGATTGGTAGCGTTTGGTAGAGTTTGGTAGAGATTGGTAGAGATTGGTAGAGATTGGTAGAGATTGGTAGCGTTTGGTAGCGTTTGGTAGAGATTGGTAGTGATTGGAAGCGTTTGGTAGAGTTTGGTAGAGATTGGTAGAGATTGGTGGCGGTTTGGTAGAGATTGGTACAGATCTAAATCGGGGACTACCGTTTGGTGTTGTAACTTCAAAATATCAAAAATTATTAGGGACATGTTGAGGCATTTTATGGTGCGAAAAAAATGGAAGCCCTGTTTTAACGAACAACCACAGGGCAATCCAGGGAGTAAGTGTACAAATTTATTATTGAAAATGTAGTTACTATAGATAATAAGTAGAGAATTCCATTTTTAGCAGTTTTTCTACGAAAATGAGTTAATGTGTTCATGTTAGCCCAGCTTGTATTTACTGGCGGATCGAGGTTTCGTCAGACACACAAAAATTAATCTCAATTTGCCACGAGTGAATAAATTTTGCTGGAAAACATGTTGAAAGTAGTTGCAAGGTTTCTGAACCTATTGTCTGCTACTATTTTCCAGTAATTGTAACCACAGATTAAGAACAACAACTCTGTATACTTACTTTCAGGATTGCTCTCGTATTTGCACCATGATAAATGGTCAGTTCCCTAGTATAACTAGAGCAGTATAACTTCTACTAACAATAAGTGTAACTTAATATTGAAACGACTCTCGTGTATCAAAAATTCCTCGTTAATTAATTCATTTAAACTATTTTTGTAGTTGCATGAATTAGAACTGACTGTTGATAAAAGCATTCGAGAAATTGAATCGCTATACGCGACCAGATCAACTACGACTTGCAGTACGCCATCCGAGGAAATGTCCGTCCAAGACCAAATTCGTCCCAAAACACCAAACTCCAACGTGGACGACTGCGAAGTGCCTCTACAACAACTCTCCCGGCTAAAAGAGAAACTCTTGAAACATGCGCGGGCCGAGAACTCAGCCATTAAACGCATTCAAGACATGGAGCTGCAACTGCTTCAGGTCAAACAGGAACACGACGAATTACAAGGCAATAAGGACGTGCTACAGGAGCAGGTTTCCGAACAACTTGTTCTCATCTCATCCTTACAGATGCGGCTGGATGATCAGCGGATCCGCGCTGAGTGCGTGCAAAAACAAGCGAACGCTTCGCTGGAAATGCGGATTTACGATCTAGAAAACGATCTACAGACACTACGAGATAAACTGCAGTCCAGGGAAGGCACCATTAAACAACTCAACAAAATCATCGAGGAAACCAAGCGGCGGTTGAAAGATCGGGAGGATGAGCTGAGTGTCACTCTGGAAGAGTCCGAGGTAGTTGATCTCAAGACGGAGATAGACCGACTCAAATCCGACAATGAGTTGTTACGGCAGAAAATCGAAAACGACGCGCAGAACGCTCACATTTTGCCTAGTTTAGTCGACAATATCATCGCAGATAAAAATAAAGACATAGATGGTTTGCGGTTGAAATTACAAGACACAGAGCGGCAGGTAGAAATGTTTAGGAGTATGGCTTCTACTGATAAGTCAGAGGATATGACCAGAGGTGGTTTGTCTTACTTCAATGTGTCTTCTCCAGAACACGTGCGTCTTGCAAGTCCTATGAACAACACTAAATTCATCTCGGAAATTTCAAGTATTGAGAAAGTTGGTTCCCCTAATGTTAATTACACTACGGATGCCACGTTAATGAAACCGAATTCCACTGAGATTCATAAAACAAGCGAAAAACATGTTCATTTTGAGGAGTGTTCTGTTGTGGATAGTCCTGTATCATCCACCGCGCTACAAACTCTTACTGATGAGCTACACCAGGCGAAAGAGAAACTTCTAGAGGCGGAGAACTCCGTGAGTGACTTAAGGGTAGACTTAGCTGCTGCGAAGATGCATTTAACTGAACGGGAAACACAGTTGAGTGATTTGTACGCTGACGTGAAGCGTAAGGACGATATGTATTTGCAACTAGCGAAGGATAAGCGTGATCTGGAGAAGCAATTTGAGACTTTGGATTCTATCAGGTGTAGTATTGAACATCTACAGAAGAATGAACAGGACTTGAAGCAGTTGCTCGAGGAAGCTCGCGAGAGATATAAGACAAAAGAAACTGAGTATGCCAAACTTCAAGCTGATTACTCCAATTATCAGGTAACCAAAGAGGAGGAAATTGTGACGATTGTAGGGGAGAAGAAACAGCAATACCAGGTTCTATTCACGGATTTTGAAACCTTGAGTAGGGAATTTGAAGTATGCCAAGGGAAATTCTCCCAGGAAGTTGCAGAACTGAAGGTTTTACTCCAAAACCGCGAGGGGGAGCTTGAAACTTGTAAAGAAGACGTCGCCCGGTACCAGCAAGAGATTCAGGTATTAGAAACCAAGGAAAAACAAAGATTGAGCGTTGAAAAACCACTTGGCCAGCTTCAAACTGTAGTACATAAAAAGGAACTCGCCGAGAAAGAGCTAGAAATTGTTAAATTAAAAGCAACGATTGAGAGTTTAAAGCGTGAGACTAGTAATATCTTAGATCAAGTTACAGCGAAAGAACAAATTATCGAAACTTTGAAGGACGATAGCAAAGCTTTACGGGCTAATCTCGACACTATTAAGGCGAGAATGAACGAGGATGGTAATGTCTATGATTTGAGACAGAAATTGATCCGGGAGAGAGAATTTATTCCCCAATTGCATGCTGAAAATGAGACTTCGATTGATGAAGTCGCTGATCAAGTCCGTCGACACCTCAACGACTCTGCTCAGTTGGATGATAAGATTTTCATCGCGTTAAGTTCAGGGGACTTTAACTATTCCGATGCTGAGGTTCAGGAAGACTCCGTGGAACGCAGACAGAGAGCTTTACTTGAAGAGATAGTAAAAGACCTAGAAATGAAGTTGACTGAGGCCCAGCAAACTAGTAAGCAACTCCAGGATAATTTGGAGGAGCAAAAGAAGCTCTTTGATGATGTACAGATTGAAGATACCAATATGATGTCGCAACTTCATCTCAAATTAGAGGAAGCCATGGAGAATGAGCTGCAATACGAAGCGCAATTGAAGAAAGAGAAGACTCTACGGTCGCAGATAGAAAACGAGTTAACTCTGCTTCGGAGGAACACAAATAGCACTACGAACTCAACTACTGAGTACATTTCCCTAGGGAACCTGCAGGAACAACGGCTGCAACGGGAAGTGAAGCAGTTGAGGGAAGAAGTTAGTAATCTCAAGAAAGAAATCAAACATTTGAAGAAAAGTAAGAATGGTATTGAGTGCGAGGTGAAATACAGTAAGCAAATGCTGGAATTACGACAAGTTGAGATTGGTAAGTTGGAGGAGAGGTTGACAGAGCGGGAAGGGGAAATTCGGAAGGTTCGGGATGATCTTAGGTTGCATAAACAACAATTGGATATGAAGACATGGGAAGTTGAAAACGGAAAGTCTTTGGTTTCAAGTTTAGAGCAGGAGAAACTTCAGCTGAACATGCAGATTTCCTTATTGGAATTGAAGCAAATTCCTCAGCCTACGTCTACTGTCTCGGACGTGTTCCTGCAGAAAATGAAGGATCTGGGTGGACTTGTTACTGAGCACATTAATGAAAACAAAGTAATGTCAGCTACAATCGCTAAGTTGATCACAGAACGTAATCATCTCGAAGAGAAGATCCAGACATTAGAAGGAGGTCGTGGGCATGTTCCTTTTGATGATCCTGTTGAAAGAGTAAGTTTTGTTATTCAACATTTTTTTGTGAAAAAATTGTTCCCCAGAAATGAACGATGTGTTATCATTATTATGATGCTTTGCAGGCTAACCATTTATTTGGTAAGTATTTACGAGCTGATAGCTACAGACACGCCCTAAGCTTCCAGAAGAAGTACTTGATCGGATTGTTAGTTACTTACCAAGACGAGGTAGACCGTCCGTTGAGTAAATTCAAGCCGCGGAAACACCACTTCCGCTCTGCTGCTGTCAACCGATTCCGCGCTACTGCGATTGTGTTCATCGCCATCTTCAGAATGAAGTATATGGTGCAACGCTGGCATAGTGGGTCTCGAAGTGGGGCGTACATGTCCCTACAAAGGAAATTTCGTTGCGATAATCTAGGTACTCATTTCCAAGTTGGGAAACCCGTGTCTGCGGAACATTTCCGGATTGCCTCACGCCAAAACCTTAATATTCACCCACTCAGACAAGAGAATAGACCGCCTGTGAATGTAGGAGCATCTACTTCCGGTATTCCTTGGTCCGGGAAGTCTCCACCTAGCAAAGACGCTGCCCAACCACTAAAATCTAAAGTTGGAGAGTAGGTATCGCTGTATTATCTGACTAATCTCACTCTGATGTATATCTTATTGTTTCGCAGGACTTTTGATCACTTGAGGGCACCTGTAGTTGAACTGGACTCTTATCTTGAAAGATTTAACTTAATCCAGCAACGCCTGGGTTCGACTATAAATAGGTACAACAGTGACGCTTAATTTTTATGTTATTTTACGAGACTGACTCTATTATTGTTTGTGATTTATTTATTATCTAGGTTGATTTATACTTTTATGCATGCGGTACTTGTGGTTGACTTGATTATTAGATTATGCACATATCATGAGGGTTTGGTGAATCTGGGTTTTATATACCTTGTGAACATTGAAAATATTGCACATATTGAAAAAGTTATTAATTACATAGTTTTATACAAAGTTTTAAGAAATTAAGTACGGTGTGCAAGTAAATATAGGTGAAATTCTACTGTTTAAATAACTAAGTCAGTATTGTAGTTTAGTTTTATAATAAAAACTGAGAAAACAACTTTGGTTGTCTAGTTCCATACACCAAAGTATATTTGCTCATGATATTTTAGTGTAATTGGTCATTTTGTAAAATTCAGAGCTCTAGCAATAAATGCGAAATACCGATTAACATTCGGGTACAATCGGAAAACGTTGGTTAAAAGTCTATTAACTTCGTATATTTGAATACGCTTAACAAACAACTTAGCATCCTTGGATACATGCAGGGAAACATAACCCCACTATTATCATCTGGCCCTGCATCGGTGAACGTTGTGAAATCTGTGAAGTGTGTGAATTTCTATATAAATATCAACCCTAAACAGAAACAAGAAGCAATAATGTCCAAATTAAACGTTCTGCCATTACCATTATTCAAGTCTACTACTGGAAATCGTTACCAGTTTCCTGCTGTCTTCAATGGAAGTCACATCATTGTCGAGGACCAAATTGCAATGCTGAACTTAAGCAGCAATGGCAACTTCGGCAAGTCTTTAATTGGAAGAAATAAACCAAGAATAAAGTTAGATGCCGACAACGTCATATGCCCTACGGAGACAACAACTGAGTTGCACCATACTGAATATCTGATACTTCTACATGAAGAAGCATTCTTTCTATTACTTCTAAACTGCCTACGATTAACTGATCATAATGATACTGTACTGAACACAAACCAAGCTTGGGTGTTATTTAATGAAGCTAATCATTTATTTCTACAGAACTATATTGTATATCATTATTATAGAAGTAAAAATTGGGTGGTGAAATCTGGTTTAAAATATGCAGCTGATTTTGGTAGGTTTTTGATTGATTGTAATACACTGTTCATATTATCAAACATTGCTTTTTGTTGATTTTGTGTCTTGATGTTTTTGTAGCCATTTATAAGGGAAGTCCAGAAATGTATCATTCTTCATACGTGGTGCTTATAGACATCGAAGGTTCTAGTCCATGTGAGAAGCTGCAACCTAGAAGGCAAACATCGACATCTAAACTGCTGGGCATTCAAAGACTTGCTGAATCAGCAGGAAAGGAAGTGATATTAGCTAGAATTAAGTGGCCTGGGGACACAGAACCTAAATTGCAAATTCTTGATGATCCATCTTGTATTAAACAGTTTGAGGTTTATGAATTACTCATAAGTAGAATTCTGCACAAGAAGACCGAACAAGAAGATGTTAGGAAAACTTGAATATTTGGAGTTGTAGGTAATTTTCCAACTAGATTATATTTTGTTGCGTTACTGAATTAAAAAGAACTGCCTGATCACTGAAAACTTTGTACGGCATCAATAACTTGCTCTTTCTCCACAGGATTGCGAACGAACTGTTTTGGTGTGAGGCATCAACGAGAAAGAGAACAAGGTGCAGTCGAAGACGACGATTACTTGGATAGAGAACAGACACATTAGCTGCGGCGGTAGTAGATTCTTCGTCTTTATTTTCTCTTAACATGATTTTTTCATGTGGTAACTCTTGATCTAATTAGGTAATCAGAAAGTTGTTAAAGTGAAGGCAGAAATTTGGCAATTTCTGCTTTATTGTATATTGTAAAGCAAACATATGCTCTTGAATATCTGACAAACTATTAACGATGGCTTGGCGTTATGAACTAGGGTTCAAATTATAGAAGGAGAGTTCGTCATTCATTTTTAATTGCTCAGTTAACTAGAAATACTCTAAACTCACACTCAAAGTTAGCGTATTTTTCAATTTTTACTAGACACATGTCGGGAAATTTTAAATATCTCGAGAATTATTAGTGACAACGTTGTCAGTAAAGGTTGAGATGATAGAGGAAGAGTTGTTCTTTCTTCCTACG
>JAODVP010136664.1:0-21008 GCA_025400035.1 Tetradonia laticeps
TTTGGGTACTGAATTTAATGTGGATATAATTAGTTTTTCGAGGAATATCCTCAGACAGGAAGTACGCACTCAGCATCAAAGCCGGCGCGAATGGTCCCTGATCTAGTTCCGCTTGAAAAGTGTCAAAAATCTTGACGAAAAATCCACTTGAACCTCGTGCCAAGCAAATTAAACTCGATTTTACGACACTGTGTAAAAATATTTGCTAATTACGACGAATTGTGAATACATACACATAAATAGTAGCTAATTGTATGTACGCATCGAAGTAACGCGGAGACTGTAATCCAATAACGCAGTCGTGTTCGAGAAAGACAAAAAAGCGCCTCTACCACATGCGAAATTGTTGGCAGATAATTTATGTGCGGCGCACGTAAATATCACCGGCATCGGCGCGATCACACGATGCCGCCTGCCCGGCGGCCGGCACAACCGGCCCAGAGCAGCACGCCGCGCGCCTCCTTCGCGACGTGAATGGCGCAAGGTCGAGTCGGCACAGACTGCTCGGCGCGCGAGCGAACCCGCTACACGCCGCCGCTGGAAATCGCGAAACAACAAAACTATGCGTGCGCAAACAAAAGTTGGTATCGCTGGAATAATGCCTGTTACTTTTGTGCTCAATATCAGGCGTGCAACGAGACTGGTCCTGGAGAATGATCACCACGATCACCACAATCACCACCATCACCACGACTACCACTGATAACTAAAAACCACAATGTTAAAACTATTTACTTACAAATAACGATATTTAGTTATTACCTGAACACGATGATCACGATGACGATGCTTTTTTAGACGATTTAGACCATTTAGACACTCGAATGACTCGAATTCACGCTTGTCATGTTTGACTACTGTCAAGTCACACTGTCAAAATTGTCAAAAGTGTGAAATGCCTAAATGACATTTCCACAGAGTGATGCAAACACGAATTTCTGTATATTATACTTTTCACTTATTTTAACGATGTTTTCTTCCAATTACGACTTGTAAATTTACAATTACTGTAAAAAAACGCCACATTTACATCGTATGCGGATAATTAGCTCGAGCAGGTGCGCGCACGACATTTCTACGCAGGTTGAATCGCAAATCAATGCGATTGATATCTATCTGCATAATTACCCTCAATTAATTCGTGTGTTCATGAAACGTTTTGAGCATTCGTTCATTGTGCTATTTATTTTGCAATTAACGCGGTAGTGCGTGCTCAATTTTAATGACGCACAATGCTATATTTCGAGTTTAACATAAACAGAATTACAGATAACTAAAATTACAAAAACTGAATTTATGCATATATGTAATATCATAAATTAAACTCATTCGTTATATTTATTAATAACTATCCGTTATTTTTGTAAAGATATTTATATTTTTATATATCATTTTTAATATCTGGTTTGGAAGTATATATGTGATTTGGGTTGCCTAATTCATTTGAACTTAAATTTTGACACCGGCAACGGTGTTTTGCTCAGTTCTGCTCACTCGACATTGCTCGTGAATCGTGATAACTCGTGATTCTTCTTCGTCACCCACGCATGTCCATGCAATTTATCAGCGCTAACGACGCCACCGAAGATTATGTTTCGCGAGTGGAAATTCGACACGCTCGAGTTGACTGCGAGCTGGTTTGGCCGATGAAAAAGTATCCAAACCGCATGCGAACGATCCGACCGTCACAAAGCCTTTCGATTTTATTCTCACACGTTAGCAAATTTAGTGCAGTAAAGTGCAGTAAAGACAAGATGGCCGCGCGGCGAAAGAGCAATGCGGCTATAATCACGTATGGACAATCAGGTATATTTTTAAAACCATGAATACTGACTACATATTACAAGTTTGTTGCATGTCGCGATGGCGTCAAACAGACGTCATTGCATAGGGTACTGAGATTAATAAACATTCAATGCTACCTTAGCGAGCAGACTTGTACTGCGCATGTTTCAGTTCCGTGAAGGAATCGCATGAAGAAACAAATAGGTGGAATGGAGGAATTCTAAAAATAACCACGAGTGTATAAATGAGCAAGTTCCCGAGCTGTTTATTTATAGAAAACATGAATCAATTCGATAATTATGCCCACAATCAGTGATCACGGCGATGGCTGCACTTGCGTGAGATATGCAACCAGCAGTGTCTTAATTGTTTGCTGACGAAACGAATTGTCTCAATTACGTTTTTCGACGAGCGAAATGAGCAACGAAATGAAACTGCATCGCCAATTGTGCTCGCCGCTATTGGTAATTGCATCGAATTAATCAAGCTGCATTGTTGGCAGCCATTTTGTGAATCATCTTATGTCTCTGTCTTTTTCTTGATTGCTTTGAACTATAGCGGTAGTTCATCATGTGCAGCATGTATCATGTGAGAGTGTTACTGCGCTGAGTTATATAACCATGCGCGGTTTCTTTGTTCGGCGCGTTTTCGCGTCACCATTGAAAAACGTCCAAGGCTACGCGCGTCTGAGGAGACGCGCTGTCTCCGGCACTCCTCGCCGCGCAGAAGCACTAGCCCAGAGCGGGCCGTGCCCTTCTTGCTCCGATTTCAGCGAGCAAAAGCTAATCGCGCCGCTGTTCGCTGTTCCAGATGCATCACAGACCGACGAGCATAAGCACTCAAGGAGTGTGGGCATACATGGCAGTCGCATTGGTTCTGCAGATGACTTCGGGCAGTCCGACCCAACGGACGACTCCACTGCTCACGCACCATCTCACCAAGCGGTCGTTCTTCGACATCCAGTGCAAAGGTGTCTACGACAAGAGCATATTCGCGCGGTTGGACCGCATCTGCGAAGACTGCTACAATCTCTTCAGGGAGACGAATCTACATTCTTCGTGCAGGTAACGCCATCTGCCTCTCACTTTTGACTCGGCCTGGTGATTATGCAACACACATGACACTTGTGGGACACACAAATGTGACTTGTTTGCATTTGATGATTATTTCAGTAATTAAATACTTTTACTTGCATTTATATAATGATTTATATACATAATTTATACTTTTGGAAATATCTCCGTCGTGCTGATAATGCGTTTGCGTAAGATTCTCCACAGTTTCGCAATCCGAATGAATGTGTAATTGATAAAAGCAGCTTAATAAAATATGAATTGTACATAATACGTACATATTTTGAGTAACCACCGATTCTAATCGTGTTTAAAATATGTGTCGAACATATTAGTCTAAATTTCTTTTTGTTTAGACTCACAAAAACGCGTGCTTCCGGAAATATAGCTGGTTTTATGTGAATTTTTGTTGTATGTAGTCATAGCTTGAATTAACTTGAGTTGTAGCCAAAAACTAATTATCTTTAACACGTTTTAAGTAAAAATATTAGGACAGAAAGCGACATACGGATAGTTTGTACGTACATAACCTTAAAAATTTTGCTGGTTTTGTATAATGCGCATGCGTGATCTTTGAATTTGAGCGGAGATTCAGAACTAGGGATGAGCTGTTATGATAAAACATTCGATTGCTGATTTAATTGAATAAAAAAAAGTAGTATATTTCATAATTAGTAATATAACTACTAAGACTCGAATTTGGATGATTTTAAAATTAGCATAGAATGCAAAAAATGCAATTATGACCTAAAAATGTCCTAAAAATGACTAAAATTTTTTTTTAAATTACAATTTTTGTAACAAAACACTCAAAATCGCAATAAAGTTTCAATGAAATTCAAGTATAAATACAATTTTAAAAACATCCAATATTCAAAGAATGATTAAAAACAAAACAACCAAAAATGCAATGAATACAAGAAAACCCAAACGAAAACTTCAAAAAATACTGAAATCTTAGCCCTAGTACTTAATTACTTAATTTTATTCGGTTTTCATTCAGTTATTATTGTTGTTTAACCGGTTTTACGTGTTTTTACTGTGTTTTAATTACCTGTCACTATTTTTGACTGGTTATAATTAGTTTTGACCAGTCACAACTAAATTGCAATTAAAATTCTTGGCATTCAAAATTATTGCATGTATTTTTCCCAATTCAAGGTCATTCTTCCGATTATTCCATGAAACATAACCTACAGCCCATTCAACCTATCGTAGAATGTTTAAAATATTATTCTTTAACCCAGACAAAAATAACCGGTTATTCGGTCCACCCCTATCTGGTATCAGATATGTTATGCGCATGCGCAATATCCAGTGTTGCTTGTTGTCTTCATGTAAGTTGTAATATCTTTCCAGGAAAAATTGTTTCACCACAGATTATTTCAAAGGATGTCTGGAAGCGCTGCAGCTGACAGACGAAATGGAACAAGTGCAGACGTGGATAAAGCAATTGCACGGGGCTGAACCCGGTGTATAGGTACAAAGCAAAGAATCGTGCACGTTACGAACTAACATTCTAACCTAAAATATTGCCACCAACCAAAAAAGATTCTGATATTTTACAGATTTTTGAAGTACATACTTTCAAATACTTGCAATTCATATTTTGACGTTTTAAAATGAAAAAATTGATATGTATTAATATAACTAGATTTTTTCCAGTGGTTTTTAACAGTTTTAATCGTTTTAACAGTTTTAACAGTGGATTTTGGGGATTTTTACTCTGGATTTTCCTCCAGCTGCATGACTAACAATTGGAATGATTTTAGTACAAAGTAGATTAATGAAATTTGTTATGAAATGTGCTAAACTTGTGTTTTTGTCTTAGGAGGGAATGCTTTTCGACCACCTACTTCACGGGTTGCCTCGAGGCTCTGTTACTCACCGAGGATAAGCGCATTTTACTCAAGCAGATCGAATATATTGGCCGGAAATAAGCATCACACACACAAACCA
Organism: Tetradonia laticeps; assembly: GCA_025400035.1. Lineage (NCBI taxonomy): Eukaryota > Metazoa > Arthropoda > Insecta > Coleoptera > Staphylinidae > Tetradonia > Tetradonia laticeps. Next base: position 4,818 of record JAODVP010136664.1, read on the forward strand.
CGTTTATAACACAAATTTCACTAGTACAGCCCTGGAAACAACAAAAACACCTGATGATTATGAGCCGAACTATTTGAATATGTCCTATGATTCTAGTCCTGAACAAAGTAAGCCCGCCCTGTGCGCGACTTACGGAGATTTGATTGTATTATATAATATATACTTTAGAATTACTAATATTATTACGTGTTTATATAAGTAGGAATGATGTACCCTTTTCGATGGAATTACACATGACACATGCCAAACAGTATGGCGCAGGTGTGGCGTAACTTAATTTTTTATCTGAAACACACTGGTTAGGATGATTAGGAGCCGAAACAAATGAACACATGTAGTGAGGTGTGTCGCATGACGCATGCGCATACGTACGTAGATGGAGGAAGCGGTAGACTTGAAATAAATTGTAACATGTCTGTGCCTTAAAATATTGTAGCTAAACATATATTTAACGAACTAAAATGATGTAGCGGGATTAACGTGTCTCATGTCTATTTTGAAACATTGTACAAGCAGTTTGTAGGCAACCATATGTACGCCAAATTTATACAAGTATTTACATTTTATACTGATATACTGGGCAACTGAGCCATGAAAACATTGAAATATTGAAACATTGAAACTTTGAAACTTTGAAACATTGAAACATTGAATTTTTATGTATTACGAGAAATTTTACACACGTTTTTATATTTTTAGTTGTTTCACTGGAATTTATTTTCTTGTAACTTCAAAATTATTAATTTCATTAGGTATTACCGATTTCGGTGATCGCACTGTTTTCTATTATGTACTAGTTATGTACTAACTATTTATTTATTTATTTATAAATATCATGTATCAGATACACATTTTGATCTACAAAATGGCGTCGTCTCATGGCTGGATGACGACGACGAGTTTTAGTCTTGTAAGTCTAATCATGTCACAGTAGTTTAAGGTCAAAATGTATTACGTGTATTACACACTGATGAATTCGAGAAACACTTCATTTCACACATTGTTCACTACATTCCAGTTGGTATAATGTCGAATAAACAGTATTTAGTCTTGTATGATGCAGCGAATGAACAGAGCTGGTAGTTTGAAAGGTAAACAGACCAATAGACCTATCAAAGTTGTACTTGTAACACATGCTTACTTTATTACACACTACAGGCACTACAGTTCATTGTTTATTAGACTTAATTGTATGCACATTATTTACGTACGCTACACTCTGTTGAACTATGGAAAAATGGAAAATATGTAACTTGTATATAGATAGTACTCTAATGAAATGTGTATTTTTTGAAGAATTATCACTTTATAAATGGCAGCTATAAATCGAGTTTTCTTTCCTTGAACCCTATTAAATATATTAAATCAACTGTTTAGTGGGTGTCAAACAGTTTGGTACTTATTTCACGTGTCTAGGGTTTAATTTATTAGAGTTTTGTAGTTGTAAAATGGAAAATTGTGTTTTCGGTCTTGAATTATATCAGAATTAGGTTAATACTACTTTGTGGAAATAATTCTTGTGGGTGAGTATATATGCAACCAAGAAAACGTGGATCTGCGCTCAACTGAACATCAGTGGTCTGGTGTGCAGGCTTCAAACCTGTAGTCGGCTAACGCCGAAGTGGTTCGATTCCACCTGTTGAGCGTCTTTTTTGTTTATTTATTTATTACATATTATATTAACCGATGAGGTTAAGCTGTGATTGTAAAAAATAAATATTGTTAACTTTGTCAAAGTTGTCCAAATTTATTAGACATATTTACAAGTAGTTTCTTCTCACGTCGTTCGCAGCGCTAGTGGTACTTTTTGGTTGTCATCAGCAACAACAAATGTCACTGTACTATTTAAAAAGATATAAATTTCTAGTAAACTTATAATAACATACTTAAAGTTCGAAGTAATTAATAGATTAAAAGTTATTGTTTTTAATATAAATATTATTATAAAATATTATTTTATCCTCTTTGATTCTTTCTGATGTCTTTCTAGGCGCTAGTGCATTACATTTAGTTCATTTAAAATCCAAGAGGTGTCACTATACTGCAACTCATCAGAAAGATAAACTCTTAGAAGTTCATAATTAGTAGTATAACATATTGATTGCTTTATATAATGAATAAATTATTTGTGTGTTACGTCCATTACGCCTAATTTAAAGCGTTTATTAGCTTTTGAAAAGAAACATACAAAACACAGCTGTCATTTCACAGGTCAGTGAAAGCTGTCATAATAAAACGTCCATGACGTCCATAGTGGGACGACAAATCCATTGCGTTTCAAGTGGTGCGTAATTATTAGATATGGATTTACCGAGCGACTTCGCGAATAAATGGCTATATTCGAAAAAGAAGTAATAAACAAAGTGACTCTCGATGACACCGAGCCGATAAAATGCGTTATTGAAAACTGGCGAGATACTAAAGGGTACACTGTTAGTTTGGCAGCGCTCGTAATCAGCAATTTCCGCTTCATTGATAAAGGTAATTGATTGCAGGAATTCATAATCCGCGTGCATCGGGGGCCGTTCACGAACCAGACGTGGCAGATCATCAAGCGGTACAATGATTTCCTCAAGTTGCACAACGCGTTGCAGGAATCTGGGATTCCTCTGTCCCTACCACCAAAGCGCATCATTGGCAATAGAGCTCCAGAGTTTATTGCTGAAAGGCAACAAGGTTTGCAGGTAGGTGTGGGACTTGTACTTTCTATATACATACTAAATTGTTAATACATATGTATGTATTGAATATGTGACTGATTCTTTTGTCTATTGTGTTCTAGAAATATTTAAACTTCATACTCATGAATCCCATTTTGGTATCATCATTACCAGCTAGGTCGTTTGTGGACCCAGCTAATTATTGTCAACCTTTCAGTGGTAAGTGTGATATTGGTAATATTAATATATTTTTACTAACAATAAGTTTGATGTATGTTTTTTTTGTTCTAGAACAAGCATTACAGCATGTATCATTGGCACTGAGGGGCGAAATTGGTTGGGAAATCGTCGGCCCTTTGCCGGACATTGGGTGGCGGTTGCGCAAACACTTCTACCATGTGAAGAGTAAAAATTTAGTCAAGGATGAGTTGTGGGCGAACTGGGTGGATTATGGGCCGGACAAGTATCTGGATGATAAGGAAATGCTTGCCATAATAAAAAGTCTTAACCAAATACAGGTCAGTATTTGAGAATTTAGCTAGGTTTTCAACTTTTGTTTGTGACCGCGATGTGATCCTACGAATTGCGTTTTTCTATACGCATCCCACACTAGACCCAGGTGAAATCAATGCTAAAAACACAGCACCTTCTGTAAAACCATGAGAGATTTGGATAAACTGTTTTCATCATTCGGTTCCGAAGGGTCTAGTGTATTATGATCTAGGTTTTCAACTTCTTTTTGTGACTGGGAATAATCGAAAGTGGGAAATTAGCGAAATTTATGAGCATTATCGAAATTTGTACTATCTTTAAGTGGTATAACACACAATTACATTTATATACGCATTCCACATCAGAACCAGGTGAAACCAATGCTGAAAACGTGTTCTGATATGTTTGGAAGGTAGTTTACAGCGCCCTCTCTAAAACCATAAGAAATTGCGATAAACGGTTTCCAGCATTCGATTCCGGAGGGTCTGGTGTGTTGTGAGCTAGATTTTCAACTTTTTTTGTGACCGGAAGTAATCGAAAATGGGAAATTACCGAAATTTATGAACATTATCGAAATTTGTACAATCTTTCAGTAGTATAACACACAATTAAATTTATATACGCATCCCACACCAGACCCAGGTGAACCAAATGTTAAAAACGTGTTCCGATGTGTCTGCGCCCTCTCTAAATCAATAAGACATTTCAATAAACGGTTTTCATCATTCGATTCCGAAGGGTCTGGTGTATTAAGAATTAGGTTTTCAACGTTTTTTTGTGAGCGGAAGTAATCCAAAATGGGAAATTGGCGAAATTTATTAGCCTTATCAAAATTTATGCAATGTGGTGAACTAATTTCGTATGGTTAGTTAAAAACTCTATTAATATTCAGTTATAATATGTTAAAACTATATATAAAACAGTTTATCTATTGTTCTATTATAATTATTTTTATTTATAGCATCCTTTCATCCAGCCAATTGTCTTATCGCTATGTACGGACGTAGGCGGCTTATTCGTCCGAACAAGTAATAAAACCGGCTCGATTCGAGACTTGTTATGCGGTGCCAAAGCGAAGCTGTCATTCATGAAGAAGTACGGGAATCCCAAAGGTCACAAACCACTGGATGTCAAACAAGTGGCGCTGTATGGGCGCCAGATATTGGAGGCTTTAAAATTTCTACATGATAAAGGGCTGCCTTATGGTAAGACTAGACAATTATTTACTACGCTCTTATAACGATTTCAAAGCCACTTTAAAGTCAGTTTAACCATTGAATTTGATGCTTAAACTGGCTTTTAAAATCGTTATAAAGACGATCTTATAACAACCAACTTTTACTAACAAGGACTCCGCGGAAAATTGATTCAAATTTTCCACCTAATTCTGGTAGCACATAAGGTCAAAATTTTAAGTATGCGGTCCTCCGCCGAGTAGCCGAGAGAACAAGACCTTGAAAATCCGTTTTCGAGGTCTTCGAGCCGATCCTACAGATTTTTTCTTTGATTTTTACCAATGTTTTGAATGGATTGCCAAAACGCGCAGTAGATCACACGATCTATCGGAATCTGAGCTCGGATGTCATGACAACTCATTTTATATTAAAGTCAATTTAAAATCCATCGACTCAACCGAATTATTATTTATTATTATAAGACTGCCACTAACAAGTAATACTTAAATAATTATATAATTGATGATTTATTAAATAGGTCACTTACATACTGGTAACCTGGTGGTAGACAATGACCGGATAAAACTGCTGGATATTGAAAACGGTATCCTAGGCGTGCCGAGTTTCTACCGACCGTACTTCATGCAACATAAAAAGATCAACACTCTTGAAGCCATTGATGTCTATTGTTTCGGGCACACAATCTACGAAATGGCTTTTGGAGCACCGCTTCACGAGAGTGTTATTGATTCATTGCCTCAGGATGCCCCAACAGAACTAAGTAAACTTTGATTATTATTATATAAGAATAACAAAATAATTGTGTTATATATTGTATATTTTTTATATTTCTAATTTACAGAATCAGTGCTAGAATCAATTTTATCAGCAGAAGGCTGTAAAGTCGGCCTGCCTTCAATCGAATCGCTCCTGAAACACCAATTGTTTTCAAGCGTGGTGCTCACCTTGGAAAGCACTGACCGGGCTTGTCTCAAGATCCCGAATTCAGCGAAGGAGCACCTTAAGACAATCTGCCGACAGCTGGAGGATCGCCTCAAAGAAGAACAAAAAATCATGCGCAGTCAAAAGCGGCTCACGCGTGTACAGGAAATGATGAGTTCTGAAGAGGAGAAGAAGAAGCAAAGGCAGAAGATTCGACAAGAACAGAAACAACTCGCGCGGGTAATAATTTTATATACTTATTAATGCCTGCCATTAAGGAATTCTAATAAATTGTATTGATTTATAGATAAGACAAAAAACTTTTGAAGAAAAAGAAGAAAAGTTAAAAGTCGGCGAGCGGTCAGAAAGCGCTACGAGTTCCAGCACCGCAAACTCTATTGACACACCAACACCTCCAACATTAAGTGGTAACTCCTCAGAGTCGCGCTTCACGTTCGATTAATATTAATATTCGCGATCTAATATGTTGTAATGTGTTGTAATGCTTACTAGGTCCCCCACCGCCACCTCCGCCGCCAATTCCCACCGAAACTCTGTTGCCTATGAACAACTGTAACGCCGCCCCCGACTCCACGCAGCGCTCAGCCCTACTTGGATCCATTTGTAATTTTAACAAGACCGCCCTGCGTAAAACTAAGACCAAGACCAAAGAACACTGAGTACCCTGCTAGTTCAACAATACCAACCTTGGAAATTACGTAGACTTTAGTCCCAACACTTCAATTTCACTCACTGTGAAGCACGCAACCATTTTCTACCGTGGATTTGTATCATTGTGTATCTATCTCTTACTTTTCGACTTTTACTTCTTGTTGTGAAGACACTAACTATGCATGGGAGTCTGAATCTGTATAGTGTGCATTCCACTTAACTATTTATGCTATTTACGTAATATTTCTCATATTCTAATTTCGTAATTCGTGAATTTACAAGTGTATTGTACCAGTTCCAGAATATTAGATGTTATTTTAACGTTGTCTGTAGAAATCGTGGGTCCAGTAATGTCGGGCGTAATCAACGTGATGCTAGTGAATTTTACGGTTCTTCAACATTGATATCAAAGATTATAACTACAGATAAATAGTACATGAATATTTACACATAGAATGTTCTTTTAAGGCTTAGATTTTAAAGGTTTATGTTGAATGTTATGTGAACCTTCAGTGCAGGAATTTGACCTTCCATTATATTAGTAAAGAAAAACAAGTGGAGTACTTTACCTTTATAATAAGTCAGGCGTAGGGAGGGTTGAATTAGTTTAATTTACTTTTACTTGTATTTTACATTGACTATCCTACATTACAGCAACGGAGGTGACTTATGCCAGTCCTCTGTATTCACGGATGTGGGTGAGTACCCAGGCAGGGATGGCGAGTATGCTGACGCCGATGACAACCCCGTGGGCACACTTTTCAGCGAAACTAATGCGGACTGTTGGTGGTCCGGAGATTGCGCTCATTTGTCTCCTGGTGACGGTGTTCACCGTCTTGGCGAGTACGGGGGCAATCCTGGATGCGATCATCTACAAATATAGTTTTGTTATTGGTCTTGTGTTTTGTTAAGATTGAAAAACGTTTTAAAATGAATACTTACGATTGATTTTTATTACAGAACCAACAGCAAGCACGTTAGGTAATCCGCTAAAATGCAATATGGCGGAGATGGTGAGTGAAGTTATCTAATTTCGCCGTTTTAAGTGTAGAGCGTTGCAGTCGGAGTAACTATATTTAAATTTCTATCGTGCATTTTGAAATAGTAAGATATATAAATAACTACAATATAAGAATTATACATTATATCGTTTTAATTAAGTTTTACAAGAAAAAACAAATGCAATCACGTTGGATTTTGTGAAATTAAGTTTGGAAAGATGGAGGAGGTGTAAAACCTGGTGGAGGTTTAGTGAAGTTAATGTTGACTAATTTCACCGCTTCAACTATAGAGCACTGGAGTCGGAGTAACTTTATTTAAATTCCAATCACACATTCCGAATAACGACATATTCTATAGCAAAATAACAAGATAATATTCATGTAGATTTCTTTTACAATACGCCATAATATGTAGATCAGTACTTGTAATAGTATTATCTATTTTCCATTTAATAATTATTAAGAATTGTTAATTGGGTTGCATATCTCATGTATAAAAATTATTGAATAATTTTTATCTAACTTGTCACCATAACAATAAATAAAATTAATTAATATTACAATTCAGCGAACGTTTTATTGATTTTATGGTTTTGTATAATTTCACCCCGCTGCAGTCGCATTAACATTATTGCCCTAAATTTTGAATAAACAATGTAGTGAACACAAAAATAACTAGTAAAGAAGAAGTATGTCTATTCCATTTAGAAAACTTGATTTTCACTAAAGAACAAAAGGTAAATAAATTCGATAATCTTTAAAACACAGAGAATCAGATCCATTTTTAGAGAAATTCACGTTGCCAACCTTGCAGCGCGCAAACTAGAAAGCGCTGCAATCGCTGCAATCCGACGAACATTATTTAAATTCCAATCGCGTATTCTGAAATAACAACATATCGTATAGTAAAATAACAAGATAATAATTCATGTATATTTCCTTTACAATATGCCGTAATATAAATATATAAAAGTACGTATAACAATATTCTATTTTACGTTTAATAATTGTTTATTGGGTTGCATAGTTCATGTATGAAAATCAATCAACGGTTTTTGTCAAACTTGAATCATCTGTCACCATAACAATAAATTAATTAATTGATATTACAACTCAGTGAACGTTTTATTGATAATCGCTCGTTATCCGTTGTTATTTTCAAGGACAGTCATTAGCGTCATTACCGCTCCCCTCTAAAATCGACATCGTCGAAGCGCGTTAACGGCGTTGAACGTCGCTGAACGCGTTGTTGAACATACACGTTCGCTGCAGGTGGCGGCTACTAACCTAAACTAATCCCATCGCAGTAATTAATCGGCCGGCTTCCACAGCTCCACACAGTTCAACGGTTCCACGTAATTGACTTCATCAACAATCATTTGTAAAGATGGCTCAAAAAGTGGGAGAAATGCGCGAGCAGCTGGATAAAACCCTGAATGACGAATCCAAACCTCTAGGACAGCTTCTAAGCAAGTTGGAAGCACAAACCGGCATTAACCGGACATATATATTCCTAGGTAAGTCAAGGAGGTCAAAGTGTAACTCGTAAGTATCACACAAAACAAATAATTATCCACTTGCTATCAGTGTGACCTTCAAAATTACTCAATCTATGTACATTAATGTCCCGCTTGGATTGAAACTTTTTAGTCGTTGTAACCGCATGGAATTAATTATATTAATGAATCTATCACGCTAACAGGCGCTGTAGCTGTCACGTTATTCTGGCTGGCATTCGGCTTCGCCGCGCAGCTCGTGTGCAACATCATTGGATTCGCGTACCCGGCCTATGCCTCCATGCATGCGATTGAGACTTCCAGGGCTGATGATGACAAGAAGTGGCTGACCTACTGGGTGGTATTTGCCATCTTTTCAATTTTCGAGTTCTTCGTGGATGTTATTACGCGGTGGATTCCTCTGTATTGGCTTTTGAAGGTACATATCTTCCTGGTTTTACAATAAGACGAATTTACAAGACATAGTTAGGCTTAGACTATGGCTATTTATAATACCAGACTCTTCACTCCACGTAAATGTAAAATACATGAGATGAGAGTGAAATTATATTTAGTTTTTGGCACTCAGCTATCTCTACTAGCTGTACCCAGCCATTTCAATTATTTTAATTAAGCTCGATTGCAGTGCGTCTTCCTGGTTTGGTTGATGATCCCTACTGAATTCAACGGAGCTATCTTTTTGTACAACAGCGTTATCCGTCCGTACTTCCTCAAGCACAGGAATGCTGTTGATACATGCATTGATAAAGGTGTTAAAGCAGGTAAACTTTTTTTCTTTATTAAACTTCTCTTAGAGAATGAAAATTTTATATGTAGCGTAGGCAAAATTGCTTATAACTTTGTATATATTCGTATATGGCTATAATTTGGTAAGAAAGCTCATATACAGGGTGATATTATAATTCTTATAATGTTATCCTTAACAACTGCCCCAAATTGCAGCTATATCCGAATTTATGCAATGTTATTTTCAATGAAAATTTTATAGGTATTATGAATGAAATTCTAAAAAAAATGTTTTGTATGATGTTCCAGCCAGCAAACTTTTAAACAAGGACCAATAAGGGGGTTACAGCCATTTTACCTACTAAGGTCACGTTAAAACTGTTAAAACTTAATCATTTTATCATACTTTACAATCCGATTCACAATATTTGTAGTTTGAGGTTATGTGGGAGGTGTTTTTAGACACATTTTATTGTTAAATAATTCATTCACTGCTTACCAACTATGACTTTATAATCGAAATGAAGCCAGGACCTATTCGACGACGTGTTTATGAATAAATGATTAATTAGCATTCTCAGCCGCCTTTGGTTCGTTTCCAGGTTGCTCGCTTGCGGCGTCTTGTTTCGTGAAGACTGACTGACGCGCTCGCCACGCTTGCACATAGGAAGATGGGTGAATTGGGAAGAATCCTGATAAACCTTCAACAAATTTGCAATCAAGATCTGCACTTTTATGAGTTTGTGATGCTAACAATATTAATTCACTTTGTTTAAACACAAGAGAAACAAGAACACCAGGAGATGTACGACTTCATGAAGTTTATGAATGAAAATGAAGAATTACACGTCGGCCATGTTTATTCCCTTCCAGATTTAGCTTGTTTCCTATAGGCAACCCACTGTACGTGTAATTTGCTTTCATTTTTTACAAACAAGAAATTATTTTGAAAAACTTGATTTTGATCATTTAATTAGTGTAGAAATAGTAGTAGTAGTTACCTAATAGTTGTTCAATTGGTTTTGATGCGACTGCTCCTTTACCCAACCAGTAATAAATTCTTTCTAAATTTAATGAGACTAGTTTTTCATTATGTTGATTTGGCAGGGGATCATATGTGCCTAATTGTTCAATTACTGGCATGTGTTGGCCTCTTCTTGTCTATAATACAATGAATTGTTATAGATTGTGGTTCTTGTTTCAAAATATCTTGGCTTCCATTACCTCGGTGACTACTACGTGAAAAAATGGCCGATTTGTGCAGCCATGTCTAGCGAAACGAATGACTTTGGCGGATTTAGCGTAGAATTGACCTGTACCACTCGCTGGGACTAACATTTCACTTTATTTATGCTTGTGTTTCTTGTTTTAAAGCTTTTGATTCCTTTGATTTCTTGAAATTAACGAAATTAACTTTGAGGTTAGATGTATGCATAGATTTCATAATATAGATCAGGTCAGCAGCAAACAGCGCTAGTATTATTTAAGAGGATGGGAAATGGAGGTCACAATGAACTTCGGGTATTTCCGGTACTATTTGTAAATTTTATTTAATCTCGAGTTACAAAAGTTAGTGATTATATGAAGTTTGAAGGATATTAATAATATTTTCATTAAATATATTTATACAAATGGTTTTGCAGCTTTTCATAATTTGTTATTCATTGTAGCAAGCAAATTAATAATATTGGAAAGCACTTTATATGTTTGTAATGTTGGTTGCTCACCTTGCAATTAATTTCTTTAATATATTATTCACAATTAAATATTTCTAATACTTCCAGCCATTATTTGTGGATGATGTTATTTAATTAATTAATCAATATATAATAACTTTATTACTTTATTTATTCAATGACATTTTTTATACATTTTTAATAAGACAATCATTGAAAATGTAATTTCAACACATTATTAATTATCAGAATAGGTAAAATCATTAGATTTAAAGCTTGACATTTGCTGATCATTTTATAAATCGTTTTTTGTTTCCCTTTTCAATGGTGAAAAGAAATTACTTTTTTTGAATGTGCGATGTTGGTTGCTCACCTTACTATCAATTTGTGCATTATTATACTTTACAAACAACATTTTAGTATAATATTAAGGAATGGATCAAATTATTAGATATCTAAAATAATATGCTCAGCGTTTCCGAAAATAATCGAACTTCATGCTTCGTTTTTCCGTTCTAAAAGTAAAAGTCGGTTCATGTATTGAAGCGTCTATGGTTGGGTATGTTGCATGTGTTTGATGTGTTTTGGGCTGCGCGTTGTTGCCGTTGCAATTTACCACTTAGAAGAATATGATATTTGAAAATTAAAATTGAAATTATTACAAATAATAATAGAATAATAAGATATAAGGAAGTAAATGGAATATTTTAAAGGTTAATTGAAATAAAAGTAATTAATTTTGCATATAAAATCATACAATGTTAAAAAATTTCAAATAGCAATTTGCTGTTCTTTTTCCTCACTAATTTGTGACAATTATTACATAATTTGATAGCAATATAATGAAATAAAGTTAAGTGAACACTATGTTTTTTAATACAGTTTTTTACAATACATAGTTATAATAGTTGAACCGGTAAATAGCTGCTGCTAGAAGTTGATTGCGCTAGCAAAGTTCAATATCATGTGAGATTCCATTGTTTAACGGATGTTGTGCTTTATAAAGTCGTTACTGGAGATAAAGTTAATGAACTGATTCTTTGAAGGTTCTCTAATGCGAGCGGTGTCGACGGCAACGTATGTTTCCGCGCCTTCTGGTGGGGCAAGTTCCGCATCTCGGAAGCACATGTAGCGGCGCGGCGTGTCGTTCCACTGCGCGAGCTTTGTTTGACAAATGTGGCAACAGCGTTGGCGTTAGCAGCCATTTTGATCGGATGTGTCACGTGATTACACCAGAGCTGCGTTGTGTTTCAAGGCATTTACAGGTATGCGTAAACGCTCCAGTTTTTTCCTTCATTATTAGTTCATATTGTGCCGGCTCCAGCCGAAAATCCGCCGGGAAATAGTCGCGGCGGCAGCGGCGATCATTCGTAAGTTACGAGCGTGCGATTACGGGGTGCAGCGACTATTTTCGCAGATGTCAAATGTGGCTTGTAAGTGCCTCGAAATGGCGTCTCATCCACATGGTGGTTGGGAATCGGTTTCGAGCACGCGCGCCAAGCACGCTATCGCCGGCTGCTGTAGGGCTCCCTGTGAAAGACAGGCACCACTGCCGGTCGTCCATGAATGTGCAGTCTGTGCAGTGCCGCGGCGTGCGCGCGATTGTGATTCATCATCGAGGCGGATTTCCACGTTCGCATGTCTAATTCGTGCTCATTTCTGTTGCAGATATTTTGTATATACTAATCTGTACTTGTACATACTGTAAAGATGAGTTCAAATAACCGGGCCACCGTCAAAGGTGGCAAGGGGCCGAAGGGCGACAAAGCACACAAGATGGATAAATCAGATTCCAAAGGTTCTGGTGATAAACAGCACTCGACCACGTCTGGTAGCAGTGACAACAAGTCCAATGAGGAAAAGATTCACCAAGTCATTGAGATGACACAGAGATCAGAGAATCAGGTTTGTTGGGCGCTCCATGAATGTGATTATGACATGGCAACAGCCATTGACATGCTTTTGGATTTGCCAGATGCAGCTGAGGTATGATCTTAATTGCACTTAATTTCACGTAGATTTTGATACTCTTGGTCATAAAACCTAATCAGTGATACTTATAACTCGTGTTTTTTAGGACGAATGGGAAACCACAGTCAAAAAGCGTAAGAACCGACAGCAATCCACCAGCAAATCCGATCAGAAAGGCGACAATGTTACTGCAGCCACAGCTGACGACCCCTGGGCTGACACAAACGCAGGCACGGGCGAGAAGGATAAACCCAGGAACAAAACCAGCGGCTCACAGCGGTTTCACGGCAGGCACAACGACAGCCGAGGCTGGAGAGGACGCGAGAGGCAAGAGAACGAGCGTAACATGGAGGATGGTGCAGGTGCAGGAGGTCGAGAACGACGTGGGCGTCCTGGGGGTTCGACACGCGGTGGGGGCGGTGCTAGAGGACGTGGTGGTGGACGGGCAGGTGGCCGGTATCCAGCACGGAACAATCGCGGCGGGGGCACTTTCAACAACCGGCCCATGGAGACATGGGACAATTCCTGGGATGCCACAAACACCACCGCGAATCACACGGAGGAGAATTGGGGGGATGAGTTCCCCGGCGCGGATGAGTGGTGTGGGACTCTGTCGGAAACGAAGGTTTTCACGCCGAGTCAGCCGGTGGAACCTGTTACGGAGGCTGAACCTAATGCAGGTATGTAATACCGAGTGTTTAGATGTATTTACCTTCCAATTAGTGGGGTAAATCTATAAAACTGAGTAGGAAGATTGGGGGGTGCGGATCTAAACCGAAATTATACCATTATTTAGGTGGAGGTTCAAAGAATTCGCTACGTTTTGTTATCGCCACCATTTTGATGACACTACGCATTAATTTCACGTTTAATATTGTAATTTGGGAGAGTTAAAGGTTATACTAATTGATATTTTATTAATTATATTAGGAACAACGTTGGATAACTCCACAGTGTTGGGCAGTACTGTACAACAAAGTATGGACATGTTGGCGCAAATCTCCGCGTCACAGAATCCGCCAGTGGCAATGAGTGGCACGCTGAACGCGGCGCAGACGCAGTACTTTAGCCAGCTGACGCAGCAGAGTAATAACAACGAGATGAATAAGTTCGCGCAGTCGCAGCAGCAGCAAGCACCTGTGAGCTACGGCAACAACAATGCACAGTACGCGTCTGCCGCAGCGCAGCAGCCACCGCAGCAGGCTGCGACTGGGTATGCGAATGCCACGGCGTATACGAACAGCTACGGCGCGTCGGAGGTATCCGCGCACCAGCAGCCGCCGACGCGGAGCAAGGTGCGCGCGAAAATCCCGCCGCCGTCCAAGATCCCAGCGACTGCGGTCGAGATGCCCGGTGACCTTCCGTCGAACATGGGGTTGTTAGATCTGCAGTTCGGGGCTATGGATATCATGTCCGACAGCAGCTCGTTTGATGGGATCAGCGAGCAGAAGTACCAGAACTCGGCGTCGATTCTCGACTCGAGTACGGCGACGTCAATGGATCTCAATCAGCAAGCGTCGGCTACGATGGATGCCTACTCGCCGTCTAAACCCAGTGCACAAAGCAGTATTAGCTCAGCGATGACGCAGGGCGTGAGTTTTTAATGTCTCTATTTATTTTATTTAGTTAGATTTTTTAAAGCCACGTAGTATTCGCGTCGGAGGCATACAACATCATTAATAATTCCTGAAATCTTTAAATAACTGGATAAATCATCAAAACTTGTTGAAAACCACTTAAAAAACACAAAACTCGCCAAGTAACCGATAAATCGTTAAAAATAATACTGAAGGAATATATAAATCATTGAGAATAATGTGAATGATCCGAAAAACACCTTGACACGAACAAAAATTGTCAAAACTAGCTAAATATGTGCGAAATCCTAAAAAATTTTTGAATACGAATAATAAAAGACATCGAAACGCATTAAAAGTTGCTAAAATACTACAAAACTTATTAAAAACTTCTAAATAATCAGGAAAATGAGCTAATAACAGAGATTCATGAAGAATTACTTACCACAAAAATAAATACAATAAATATTCATATAACTTATCACTTTCTGAATATTTTACTAAAATTAAAAATGGAAAAATTGCCTCCGGCGCTAGTACAGCTTTAATAATTCAATTCAAAAATTAATGATGATCCGATGACGAGACTGAGAGTGTTAAACCACCTTCACATTCCTCGTTCCGACAAGTTTTTTGTTGTTACAAGGAATTGATTGTTAGTTTGATAATTCTAAGATGATTTGGCAGACTGATTATTCAATCCAATTAATAACTAAGATAATAAATTCGGTTTATTAGGTTAGCTCAGTAAATAATTGCTACTTTTTCCAGCTCTCTAATTCGGATAGCATTCCCCAGACAAGTGAGCACCAGCACCTCTCTAGTGGCTACAACGCGACGAGTTCAGTAACCCAGCGGTCGTCTTCAGCGGCCAGCGCGAACGCGTCCGCAGGCGGCGGCAGCGCTGCTTTAGACTCGCTCGGTAAGCAGCAAGCAGACGCGCATGCTTACTCGCAGCCGTCCAGCTACAGCTCCTACCAGAGCAAGTCAGCGAGCTACCCGAACCAGACGTACAGCTCGTCGACGAATTACAGCGGCACGCAGACCACCAACTCGTACGCGCCCAACCCGGCAGGCAACAGCTACGTGAACAGCGACGCAGCGTCCTACAACAACGCCAACAGCTCATATCAGAACACGTACTCGGGAAATGCTTCCTACCAGTCAACCACCAGCCAACCGCCCTTCCCGTCGATATCGCAGGGCGGCGGCACGTATCCCTCCAGCAACCAGTCGTACCAACAGAACGCTAGTCAATCCGTGTACGGCGCGGCGGCCGCCTCCATGAATTCGAACTCGAACTACGGGAGCAATCCGGCGGCGCAGTACAACAATTATTCGAACTCCAACCACAAGTTGGGCAAGGATGGCAGCGGTAGCGCAGCGTACGAGGCTGGAGCGGCGGTGACGAACAGTCTGGCGAGTACTACGTCCTCCACGGCGACGTCTCTAGCGCTCAACTCGACGGCAGCGTCGAGCAAAACGAATACCACGTTATGTAAGTTCATTTATTCTGTTTTCAATGTATTCAATTCCTAATTCCCATTGATTTATCAAGTTAATTTTATTATTTACATGATGATACGATGACGAGACCGAGGTCCACACGTTCGAATCTCTCTTTTAGATGTGAAGAGTTTTTCGGAGCATCTTCTAAGGGTTTTTCTTGTTGTGTACTGTAAGATGTATTTTGGCAGGCTGATTTTTATTTACAAAATTCAATTATTCAATTCCTTTTGATTTTGTGAACATTCACAATGATACAAATGATGTTTTTAGCCA